>JAMQGT020001182.1:0-59454 GCA_024447675.2 Pterophyllum scalare | reverse complement strand
TTTGCTCTTGAAAACAGACAGCTTCAAACACATTTACACCCGGAACTCACACAGACACACAGTGGCACAATTACACACTCCAACCTTTTGATGTGGTGAAACCAAGAGGCAGCTGTTAATTAAAAATTTGAAAGGATAATGCCGGTCTGAATGTATGTCTGTTACACTTGCAAAACACAACTAATTAAAATTTGAAATGGATCCGAGCACGTCGCTTTTCCTGTTGCCTCTTCCCACGAAGAAAGGAAGATCGAAGTTAAAGCAACAGCACAAGCGGAGACATATTTCAAAGTCAGTGAGTTTAAGTGGTGAGTTGCATCTTCCTTGCCTGCAGTGCAAGAGTTCATGGTGTGCTGATCAAGGCGAGGCTGATCACAAAGGCCCAGCAAAATAGGTGACTCCTCACAATTCTCTGTCATACCTCTTTTCACTCAAACGGTGTGCTGTTCTAAACTTTTAAGAGCTTCAGCTGCCTAATTGTTTCGATTTAATGCCTCAAGGAGGGCTTTGACGCATTCCATTCAAACAAAGCTTATCAGTTTAACATTTATCAACCTCCACAATAAAGTCTGACACTAAGAGTTGCTCGCAAATGTATAAAACCTGAGTTGACAACTTTCTGCAGGGTCAAAACATCACGTCACATGCAGACACTCTAAATGCCACCTGTAATTGCTTTCTTTAATGTTAAAGCATGGATTGTGTGCACTAATTATGTGTTTGAATTTCTTGTCAGTATGTTTAGAATGGATACTGGGAAGTGATAATAGTATTATTGATCAAAATTGATCAGATTAAACTTTAGGAAAAACCCCAGTTGGAGCGCCATGATCTGCTCTTTACGAATGCAGCTGACCTGACCTGTGTGCTGCTGACAAGTGGCCATCACTATATGACTGCAGACCTATCCACCCATCCAAACTGTAGGTTCTAAGAAGCAACTATAACACTGAAATATAAACTGATTAATATATTTTACCATTATTGTTACTGTTCTCTCCTTCCAGCTGCTCCTTTGTGTCGAAGCAAGTTTTTCCACCAAATGGAAACTTGACACTACTCCTCATATTTACAAATCCGATTCATTAAATCAATATTGAACACTGCGGATGCAGCTAAGTGCCCCATTTACTGTAAACATCTCATTTCCTTCGGATGTGAGAGGTAGGAATTAGTGTTCTGAGGGCTTGGGCTTGTTGCTAGCTATACAGATCATCCACAGCACCTTATACCTCAGCATGGTCAACAGGCCATTCACATGTCTCTATGTTGCTCCAGCTGGTGTTATTTATTGTGAGCAGGGGAGAGGAGGCAGATACTGAAATGGAAAAGCATTTACGCAAACTGCTGCATACTGTAACTAGATATTATGATCTTGGCAGTCCTTGCTTCTTTCTCCATCTGTCTCCTTTTTGTTTTGCTCTGTTTTCACCAGATCACGCAGTTTCCATAAGTGGTACTAACTCAGGGGTCAAAGTTTAAGTTCTTATCTTCTACACTAACTTCATCCTTTCGTGCTCCAGCTTGCTTCACTCGTCTACTGTATGAATCAGTCGGATCGCCCAGATTTCCAAGCCCACTCACTTTGGAGCCATTCTGTTTGTCCCATTTTTTTGTTCATTTCTTCACAAGCGTTTATACTGCAACCTGCCTACAGCTCACTTTCAACTACCCAATGTCAGATTGCCAGCAGTCGCCCAGCGATTCTCTCCAACTTTCCTACCAGCTCCACACACTAAAGTTGTCGTAGCTATAGATGGTATGATTGCTTCTATCTTGATCTTAAGATTTTTCTTAAACACCACTATCACAGTCTTTGTCCCACTGATATGACACTTTTTTTTACTCAATCCTTACAACAATTTTTGATTTTTAAGCACTTTGGTGGCTGACGTCCATTTGATTTTTTTCTGTGTGGGGCAGGTGGTGCCGCACTTTGTTAAAAATAAGAGGGGTGCGCCATAGTTCACCTAACTGAATATGCAACCCATGCACAATTAAGTGTGCTATAGTTCTGCTGCATTAGAATAGGCTTGATTCTGCTCCAGGGTCTTTGCTGCATGTCAGTGTTACAATGTTTATAGACTGGTATTAAAAAAAATCTGTTTTGGCCTCTAGAGCAAATTTCCCAAGGGTATTGCTTTCTTCTTCTTCTTCTTTTTAAAAAAAAAAATATATATTATAAGGTGTTTGGCCATTTTGACTGACAAGCATATGCTGATACAAGTACCTCTATCCCCAGGTGTCAGCTAGGCATTATCTCAGCAAATTCAAGTCACTGAACTGGACCTTTCAACTGTGTTTGTGGAATATTGCTTGTTGGAGCCTTTTTAATGCAATTAGCTGACAAATAATATGGCTTGCTGTGTCACTAATTGTAGTAAAAGTCCATCAAGTGTTTGCTCCAGTGTTGGTAAATGCAATTCTGGTATTTCATTTGTGTGTTACTTAGCACTAATAAGTAGGTGTCAGTGTCTGTGCTCTACACCCATAGTGCTTGCCATGGATACCGCCTGTATACAAAATTGCATTCATTAGCTGATATCTTAGACCGCTTGTCCAGAAATAGTCAATTTTAGCTCCAAAAAATAAAGCTGGCGACAACAAATTGCTGAACTTGATGCTTCAAATCAGGAGTCCAGCTTTTATAACCAGTCTATGAAACAAACCCAAGGCAGGGAACCATTGCAACACACACTCAAGAGGGCTTTATGCAGCATTGATTTCATTTGTGATATAATAGCTGCATATAATACCATGTCATTTTAAATGTTGTGCTGTTTAATCCTTAGCTCCTAACTCATTATATTGCAGTGATCATGAATTTTGTTGTGGCATGTATTCATAAAATTATGCCAGTATTTAATGTTGGCAGATTTCCCTAAATTGCAATCTGTTCTTTATCTTGTGGCACCAGATCGCAGAATAAAACAGAGTAGCAATCAAAAAAAACTAAAGCTCCTTGAGCACCCCCCTCTATAACTCCAGGTCACACTCCCCGTAATTAATGGGGACCAATAACTCAATACTGCAGCCAGGGCGCAGGGGGCTGTACAGAAACTTCAGATTACAGACACATTGATTTCTCCGGGGACACTGAGGTCCATCCACATGTGCCGTAGGGTTGATGTTGCCATAGCTACAGTACCATTTGCAAAGTAGTCGTTAATTGCTTGATTAGTCTTTGAAAGGGCAGTAATAACAGCATGGTGTAGCATTATGAACACACGACTTGCCCGCCAAGAACACCAGTGACAGTCAAAGTCAAGAGATATCAGTGCTAATCTCCAACTTGAGGCTGTTGGCAGGCTACCAATTTACTTGGCATGTATGTTTGTCAGGTCTGTCACGTCATGCGTGTATGAATGTTCTAGCGAACCCGTTTTCTGCAAGAATGTGGAATTAGAGAGTAAGTGTGTGTGTGTGTGTGTGTGTGTGTGTGTGTGTAAAAGATAGCTGTGTGTAAAAAGTATGACTTTGATGTGAGAAAGAAAGAGGAGAAATTCCTGCATGCAGTTCAGGAGCTACAGTGTCTGGAGCTGTTTTTTGTGAATATATGAATATTAGAATAAATAATGTATTAATTCTCAGAGCAGGATTTCAAGTAATGAAAATGCCGCCTGTTATATCGTCTGTTTCCTGCCAGTGTTACTAAATTAGAATGGCAGTCGTGTCAATTGGTCAGTGAACTTTGATGCCTGTTTTTGAATGTTTTGTTTCCCTCGACTCAAACACCTACCACCATTTTTATGTTCCATGAAATTTGTAATTTTTTTAACCCAGCACAAAGGATATTTGTAGACTAGCTCTTAATAGCCTTATGCCTTTGAACTGAAATGCATGTGATAAATTAAAGTCTCTGTGTGCAGCATCTGAAAATTTCAGACTTTGATGCTTTCCAGTAATCATAAATCAAAAAAAACAATGTAATTAAGACCAAAGTTCGCAGATTCCACCTTTAACAACCAGCAGTTTTGACCTGAGAACACTGAAGCAGCATAAACTGCACCAATATTTGCTACAGTTGTCTAATTATTCTATCAACAATGGTTTTAGAATAATTTGGAAACTTACAGTGGCTTGCAAAAGTATTCATACGCCTTGAACTTTTCCATATTTTGTCACATTACAACCACAAACATAAATATATTTCATTGGAATTTAATGTGAAAGACCAACACAAAGTGGAACGAAAATTACACATGATTTAAAACATTTTTTACAAATAAAAAACTGAAAAGTGCGGTGTGCAAAAGTATTCATCCCCCTGAGTAAATACTTTGTGGAACCACCTTTTGCTGCAATTACAGCTGCAGGTCTTTTAGGGTGTATCTCCACCAGCTTTGTACATCTAGTGACTGAGATTTTTGCCCATTCTTCTTTGCAAAACTGCTCAAGCTCAGTCAGATTAGATGGAGAGCATTTGTGAACAGCAGTTTTCAGATCTTGCCATAAATTCTTGATTGGGTTTAGGTCTGGACTTTGACTAAGCCATTCTAACACATGAATATGTTTTGTTTTAAACCATTCCATTGTAGCCCTAGCTTTGTTTAGGGTCGTTGTCCTACTGGAAGGTGAACCTCCGCCCCAGTCTCAAGTCTTTTGCAGATTCCAACAGGTTTTCTTCCAAGATTACCCTGTATTTGGCTCCATCCATCTTCCCATCAACTCTGACCAACTTCCCTGTCCCTGCTGAAGAGCAGCAGCCCCAGAGCATGATGCTGCCACCACCATATTTGACAGTGGGGATGGTGTGTTCAGTGATGTGCAGTGTTAATTCTTCGCCACACATAGTCTTTTGCATTTTGGCCAAAAGTTCAATTTTGGTCTCATCTGAACAAAGCACCTTGTTCCACATGTTTGCTGTGTCCCCAACATGACTTCTGGCAAACTGCAAACGGGACTTTTTATGGTTTTCTTTTAACAATGGTTTTTCTTCTTGCCACTCTTCCATAAAGACCACATTTGTGCAGTGCACAACTAATAGTTGTCCTGTGGGCAGATTCCCCCCCCCGAGCTCTGGATCTCTACATTTCATCCAGAGTCACCATGGGCCGCTTGGCTGCATCTCTGATCAGGTCTCTCCTTGTTCGGCCTGTAAGTTTAGGTGGACGGCCTCTATCTTGGTAGATTTACAGTTGTGCCATACTTTTTCCATTTCCGGATAATGGATTGAACAGTGCTCCGTGAGATGTTCAAAGCTTGGGAAATTTTTTTTAAAGCCGAAGCCTGCTTTAAACCTCTCCACAACCTTATTCCAGACCTGTCTGGTGTGTTCTTTGGACTTCATGATGCTGTTTACTCCCCAATATTCTCTTAACCAACCTCTGAGGCCCTCGCGGAGCAGCTGTATTTGTACTGAGATTAGATTACACACAGGTGGACACTTTTTAGTCATTAGCAGTCATCAGGCAACTTCTGAATGCAATTGGTTTCACTCAGAGAAAAGGGGGCTGAATACTTTTGCACACCGCACTTTTCAGTTTTTTATTTGTAAAAAATGTTTTGAATCCTGTATAATTCTCTTTCCACTTCACAATTGTATCCCACTTTGTGTTGGTCTTTCACATTAAATTCCAGTGAAAAATATTTATGTTTGTGGTTGTAATGTGACAAAATATGGAAAAGTTCAAGGGGTATGAATACTTTTGCAAGCCACTGTATATAATGCTACAATAATACTTGGGAAAAAAATTGTTGGGGAAGCTGGCATGGCCAAATTTATTACAACAATGTGCAATGAACCTGTGATCTCATTGTCTTTGAAATGCTTGGTTTGAAGACAGGGACCAGGTCTGCAATCACTTGCAGTCAGTTGTCATTGTCAAAGCAACTTCAGTGCATTAAGATGGCGACAAAATCGCAAGGTGACAGAATCAGTCTCCTATGAGTTTGTGAGTGAATGGGGCAATTGTATGCAATCTGTTTGTGATTAACTGTGATAAATTGAACCAAATCTGTGAAATCCACATTAACTACTTATATTCAGAGTCCAGCCAAAGCCTCATCAATATGAAACAGAAATTCAGCAGTTCCTCTGCAAATAGTGGCGTTGCTGCTGAAGGAGAGCAATTACTTGCAAACCTTCACCAGTCCCTCTGTTGTCAGTCCAAATCATAATTATTTCAAGACAAGTTGCCTCCCACCAGATGACTTGAGCAATCACCTTGGTTGAAAGTGATCTCCAAGAGGTTGAAGGTTTTGTAAGCTCAACCTCTGTGTGACCAGTTGATTGCTGCAACTACTTGGAATGAATTGACAAATGCAAAAAAATCTATGCAATCACCGGGCAAGTACCAAATTCTTCTATTTGCATGGTTGCCATCTTATTTTTACCCTCGTGTGACTGAGGCACTATCACATTAACACATAGTGGGTTTAACAAAGGAAGGTGCTTGAAAACATTAAATATGTTTGTATTAGAGAAACAAAAGTATACATAGTAAAATGTTTGTAAAATATGTAAAGAGTAAAATCTTATGTTAAAAAAATGTAAACTTCCTTGGACATTACTGTATATATGTATGCAGAAAATGCATTCTTAATCTTACATAAAAGAGTCAGTCATCAGCATTTGTAAGTCTGTGTTTAATGTAATGTGTGATCAGTTGACTTGGGCTTTTTTTTTTATTTCTTCCTGAAGAGAGTGTTACGGTCTTACTTCAATCAACATAAATCATTTAGTGCCCGACCTACAAATCTGTACTACTTTATTGAAAATCTCGTGCAGCCACAACATGACAAAAGCAACATTACTAATTTCAACAAAGTAAAACACAGCAAGTTTAATTTGATATTTTATAAGGATTTTTCTGTTTTGTTTGGCATAAATCAAAAGTCTGGGCACCATGATGACTATAAAGATGGCTCCATAATGGACCCATGGCAGTTGGGACCCTGACTTGGATCAGAAGTTAAGAGGACAGATAGATGAACAGAATCTCTGGTCAATGTAAAACTGGCAAAAAAAAAAAAAAAAAAGGTTACAAACCATGTCAACTTTACATAAGAAATGACACAAATGATCAAATGATACATGATAACAATGAATTTATTAAAATAAAGAATCATGACAGGGGCTGTGTTAATCTTATGCACCCCCCTTCAAATGAAGTTTCACAGAAAGTACAGTAGGGTCCAGTGTCAGATAACATTGAGTCAGTTATGTAGAATTCAGACTGGAAGATTCCACACAGTGGCAGCTTATCATGCAGGTTCTACTCTAATAGATCCACCCAAATGGACTCTTTCAATAGATGACCTTTTACTATAACTCCTATACATTCCAGAATTCGAGAACAATGACAGCAAGTGTGGCGGGGTGGGGGTGGTGGGCATAGAAGGCTCCATTCAACTGAATGAATGCATCCCCACACAGCAAACCTGAAGTGGCTATAGCCCTACTGTAAATCATGATGCCTCCCAGTGCTCTCTGCCTCTCTCCATTGTGTCGGCCCTTTTCGCTTTGCTACCCATGTGTCAGAACTGCTCACATCCCCAGCATGCAACATCTCTCCCCTGGCTGCTGCCTCTTCCTGTGAGCTTCACACAGCTGTCTGTTTCACTTCCTCTAATGCCCCGCATCACCTTCTCCCCTCTCTCTCACTTTGTCTTTAGCCATCAGCCTGTCTCTCTTTTTCTCCTGCATCTCTCTTTTCTCCTGCTCTCTTCCTCTCTCCGTCTCCACCTTATAGTGATTTTTCTGCCTGCTGAACATGCAGGGCAGAGTGACACGCTATTGTAATAATGTCTCACCACACTACACTGTCTGTCTCTGAAATGAGTCAGCGCTTAAACAAAAGAGAATAAAACCTTGAACCGTGGATTGTTTCATCATGGAGCTAATAAGGAAATGCTGTTCTTGTTTTCTTTTTGCTTCTAAATGCATTTCACAGTTTTTCCTGCAAAAAAAGAAAAAGAGACAAATAAATGCAAGCAAAGAATTTACTTTTTAAAACTTGGGTTGTTTGGAACAATAATGGAGTGTGAGCCAAGTTCAATAACATTACAAACAATGAAAATATAGCTTCCAAAGCTACTTTTTTTGTCATGTTATTACCTAGAACACTACCTATTCACTTTCTCCAAGTTTCTCTGTGTGTGCACTCCTCTCTCTGGAGATGACAGCATGTTCCACAGTGTCCTCTTTTGGAGGATTAGAAAATTGCAGGCTCTGAGCTTAACATTAAAGCCCACAGTGCTGAAAGGAGCAGAAAAAACAAAACATAGATGGACAGAGTGATAGAATGTGAAACAGACATTTCTTGCTCTGTTTAGATTCCCGAGAATGTGTGTGTGTGCAGATAAACTCCATTGCAATGTCAGCATGTTTATTTGACTTTGACTATCAACATCAAATACATTTTTCAGAAAGCACTTTTCTCTCTTGTAGGCATGCACACACGCACGCACACACATGCATGCACACACACGTACACACACATACTCACACACACACACACACACACACACTCACTCACACACACACACACACACACACACACACACACACACACAGGACATAAAAAGAATTGTTTGTGTACAGTCAGCAGTAAACAGATGGGTTTTTGTAGCCTGGATTTCAAAACTGTGACTGTCTCTGGTTCTGTAACTGTAACAGACTGTTCTGCAATATTGATTCTCTGAATAAACCCTGCTGCCTTCTTCTCATCCACTGTATATGAGTGTATGTTTGTGGTGAGCTCACCATGATACTATGACCTCAGGATCTGTGCGGTCCAGTGTGGAAGCTGCAAATGATAATCAGTGTCAGCAGTGATCATAGCAAAGGTTTTTGCTATCAGGGCGAAGCCTTTACCTTGCATCAAAGCTGCTAGCACATTGCCTCAGCAGCATGATAAATGGCTCTGCCGGGAATAAAAAAGTCACATCTAAGTCTTTAACTATTTTACCAGGGATGAAGTAGCAGTGTATCCTTTTACAATCCACTGTATGCCAACACAATATTAAGCTCCAGTAGTTACTGTGTATGCTGATTGTGTCAGAACGATGTTTGTTAAATAAAGGGCAATGGTGTAAAGTAAATCCATTTAGTCAAGCTCTGCATTGCCTGATTATTTTATTTACAAGCCTGTGAAGAACTATTTAATGCCTCAAAATGTAATGAACTACAAATGCTAAAATACCAAACTGCTTATACAATTTCAGCCTAAAATATTACCAGACAAGCAATTATGAGCATCTGCCAAATCTAGGAAGCCATCAGCTCTTCTCTGATAGCTTTGACTTGGGGGGACAGTGTTAAATATTTTAGGGATTCTGTTGTAACCAGCAAATATTTGTGCCAAGACTTTCTGAGAGAGCCAAATCTTTAAGAAAAACTTATTTAAAAGAAAGAGAAACTATACTCAGATGCCTGGTTTCCAGACTGCAAAGGAACCAAATCTGTTCCTTCTTTACCAACGAGCTGCCAAAGCCAGCTCAGACATGATTGGTCAGTACTGCATGGACTAAAAATGGGTTACGATAGAAAACAGAAAGCTTCCAGTACCAAAATCATAGAGTTGGTGTATTAATGTTCAGATATCTGCTAATACAGATTAGCATCTGCCTAATTCATTACGGCATTTTCAAGCAAAAGTGACAATTTCAGATTTCAGCTTCTCAGATGTAAGAAATGTCTGCACTTCCCATTTTAAATTTACTGGAAATGAATACATTTGACTTGGATTGTACAAAATCAAACAAGACCTCTTTACCATTGCTAGGTTCTTATATTTTTCTTTTGTTCTATTAAGAAAAAAATCAGCTACTCAATTAGTTTTTTTTGCCCCACACAAAATAATTAATCAAAAGTGCTTCAGCAAATTGATGCTTAAATATTAATGCAAGAGAACAATAATTTAATGGTAATTGGGGAACATATTTGTTTTACTAATAAAACAATCCATTGTGGCCAGCGCCATTTAAATTGCAGTCTTTCATAGTCCAGAATGCTGACGGTCAGTGGTGGGGTTGTGTTAGGATGACTGCAAATGTTATGTTTCCTTGTGGTTTGGTGTCTCGAGGACAGAATTTCTGACATTTTCTGGAAAAACAGAAATAATTTGCGCTGTAATGAGCACTGTAAAGTGGGACCAGGATCAATAGACTGTGATAGAGAGTGAAATAAAGTGACTGTGATTTACTAGCTTGCAGTATTTTTTTATTGCTACTTTCACATAAGCAAAGAATCTGAATATTTTTTTTGCCCACCACTGGCTGGGAACATTCTTAGATCTGAAACCTAATTAATATTATAATTATATAATTTAACATGGTGAATCTCAGGCAAGTAATCAGCATCAAAAACATATGTCGTGGAAAAGCTGCACCTACAGTAAGAGTGAACCACTAAGCCAAAATAAACAAACTTGTGTGCAGTCATTACATTGCCCAGCATGCTCTATGTCCATGTGCCCCTGGCTGGTAATAACCTTTAGCTAATCACTATTTCTAGCGCATCTTAATATCAGTTCATAAAGCAATGCAGCGCTAATTAGGGAAAGAGAGCAAGATGATATCCAATTAGGGGCCTGTCTCTCGTCTCTAAACAAGTGAGCTGACCCAATTCATCTTCACCTTGCTTGCCCCACAGCTACGTGGTCGGAGGGTGAGTTTCATTGAAGGGATAGGATCCAATCCCTGATGGCTTACACCATTAGCCAGGCAAAACATGTCAGCCAAAAGTCATAGCAATGATGAAGACAATACCAATGGGGTGGGGGTGGGGGGTCTGCAGGCATATTTACCAGCAGAGGGCTTTCCTTTGATAGTGGGAAATCTGCAAAAAGACACTTACTAGGTAAAGCCAAAAAGCTTGTAACTAGAAGCATGCAGTTACAAAAAGGCAATTTAAATAAGGACTTTTTGGCCCAAATGAAAATATTTATTAAACTGCACTAATAGCAATTTGAAGCTTTTGCCATTACATCATAACCAGTTTGCTCTGTATTTTCAGTAGCCTACTGTAACATCCACTTAATTAATTAAAGTTATAAGTTTATATCTTATAAACCACTAAATTAAGGCAGAGGAGACACGAGAAAAGTCGCATTGCATCCTACTCTGTGTCTGTGCCTGCACATGACCTCAAGGAGCAGAAAGAAAAATATTCATCAGGTTCCTCTGAAATACCTGCAGGTTACGCAAGAATGGCTTGCCCTGTTGGTCATTTCCTTTTTTAGTAGAGACTGGTGGGTGCAAAACAGTCCCTTTACAGACTAGAATCAGATTAATGTCATGGGGCTAGCTGCCATGAATGGGAGTCATGTCAGTGGGTGTCGGCGAGCGGTCCGCCTGTCACCACCCCATGTCATTTCAGCCTGATGGCCTCGTCCCTGCAGACTTCACAGAGTAGCCGATGTAATCTGCAGTCATTCAGCAGTGACCTGCAGAAATGGAAACCAATGCTGCTGGTGGTGAGAGGGAGAAAGAAAGTGAATGATCTGGTCAGCCCATGTATTTATCTACCTGGCACTCTGAACCCTGTAGGACTGCTAGAAAACTGTCTGTCCTCCACCATATTTAGACAGAACCTGAATTTAAGCAACATTGGCAGCCGCACAGTAAAAATTTAAGATTGAAGAGCGCTTGGCTAATTGGCTAAAATGATGCATTAAGACATATGCGTGCCTAACTGCTAGAATTGCTGCAGTATTCTCTTAAATTGCAGCATAAACACTTGAAGTTCTGGTAAATAGACAAACTGGCTTGGTCTGCTCCTGATCTGACTGATAATGAACTCATTTGAATATATTTCTACCCTAGTAATTACAATCTAATCGGAATTGATGGATCATTTGGGCCCAACCTGCATGAAACATTCATTATTACAAGCCCCAACACATGGTCGGAGCATTTTCCACATCAAACACTGGCGTTTAGAACTAGAAATAGACTAATGAGGTGGACACACTATACCAATCCATGAAGGCAGCTACCGCATGTGTGCTTTGTGCATACAGTATGCATTAGATTAAGCACATTCAGTGCCTTATTCATCAGCCTCTGCCTTTCAAATAGCCCGCATATTGAATTTCATTTTATGGACACAAAATCACAAGCCATGGACATGTGAACAAAAATCTATGATGTATATTTATATATGAACTCAAAACAAATATGAAAAAAAAACCTGAAATGATTTCAGAACCTCAGTGGAGTCCCTTCTGTGGTCTTCCAAACAGCATATGGTGGGGGAAAAAAAGCATGTCATATCTATTGACATATTAATGTATTCAACTGCATTTTATTATTAGAACAAACATTAACATAATTCTCCACTTGGCGGCTGTCCAGACATCTCCAGTATCTAGACTGATGGCAGCTTGGCTTGGCTTCCTCCAAGTCCCTGACATGCATTCGCAATGGCCTCCTAAAAAGAGGGTTTGGGGCCTCTCTGAGACAGAGGGGATTAGCCATGCAAGCACTTCCTCTATTTTGGAGATTTTGTTATTGAGTTGCACTTTGCCAATGCTAATTGCCTGAGCCCACGCAGGGTCAGAGAGGGCCACCTCCCCATTGGGATGGATCTCTCTACTTCATCTGGACATTATATTACCTCCAGCCATGATTTGTGTCAGCGGGCTTGAGTTTAAATCCCCTTAATCACATTCAGGCACCCTGGCAGAATCAATAAAGACACAACAGTCAGGGCCATTTTTTTTGTCCAGCATTCCATTTAGGAGAAAGAAACCTTAAATGCTACATATGATGGACACAGCTGTTAGGATCACAAATAAACTGCCAAGTTTTATTTTCTACTCCTTTTTTTTTCGATTTCCTAACTGTCTCCTAAATGTGTGGGTATACAGTTAAAATTTCATACCTTCAGGCAGTGGCAGTTTTTTTTTTCTTTATTACCTATTATAATCAAGCCTAATTAGCTGACTGGATTTTATCTATTTACTTATTTTAGTATCGTTAGCTCCTAAGGCCTCCCCATTAAGAAGGTGTTGCCTTCTTAATAGATACACTATATGGCTAACTTAGATACAAATGATATAAATATGATTTGTTATAAATCCAGTGGATGTTTCTTTGGGGGAAGGAAACAAGAGTGCCAGGAAGTACCCACAATCCATGCAAAGTGCATACATACAGAGCCAATTTTGTTAGTAAACAACCCATAATCAGAAGTCTAAAATTTCTGGTTATAAGCTTTAAGTAAGAAAATGTGCAGATGCATGCAATAAGAAGAACTGAAAAACAGCTAAAAAAAAAAAAAAAAAAAAAAAATGATGCAGCTGCTTTCACCAGAACAGAAGAAATCAATACAACATAGCATTAAAACATTTGTACTAAATGAAAGAGTGTATGTAGGCAGAAACTTATTTGGATCAAGAGTCACAAAGTCACAGGTCATGACCCAAAATATACTGTAAATCTAAACTTTTAAGCCTGTGTGGACAAAATATCCTTTAAGTGCTCCAAATTAAAAGGAAAAAAAAAACTATAAAATACAAACTCAGTGTCCACTGCTTAACTATATGATTGGATGCCCTTCTGCACCCTTCAAACTTTAAATGCACAAGGCCAGTTTATAAAACATATCATTTATTACATAACAGTGTGCATTTATCACATTAGTATATTGAACTGATTCTTTCAGCTGAGTCAGAAAGTGAGCAGGTGACAGAAACATTTGATCTTGGCAACAAACGCTTCACTTCCTTACATACCCATCAGACCACCTTTGACCCTATGATGGCCTCTGCAGCAGATCTTTGTGTAATGCTGATCTTTGATGCGGCCAGCTGGATACTGCTGACCTGCTGCCACAAGAGTCGGTTAGTTGGTCAACCAAGGCTTGACAGATCTATTGGACTACCTCATGACATTGACTTGGATGTGGGCTTGAATCCTCTAAACAGGATGAGAAAGATAATCCGCTGCTGGCACCATTTTGAAATGATGCAAAGTCTCCACCCTCAAGTGCAGTTTGGGCAGGTGATGGGATTTTGTTTTTACCTGAAATTGCAGTACATGTGAAAATGTCTATTGTTCCATCCATGGTCTTAACCGCCAATCTAATTCAGGGTTTTAGGTGAGTTGGTGTCTATCCCAGCATAGTGAAAAAGGTACGTCATAGTATGAAAATGTGCAGCTACAAATAAAGCAGCCTCAGGTTCAGGTTGAAGCCTCTTCAAAACCTCGACACTCCCCTAGAGGAACTCTGAAGCAGTTATTGTCCAGATGTAGAAGAGGTGTAAGGAGAAAAAAAGGAGACAACAAAGCCCTAAAGTCATATTTACACAGGCAGATGCCATCTCCCACCACTGCTACTTTTATGAAAAAAGTTTTGGGGTAATGCTAGCCAGTTTGACCTGGTGTCCTTTCATACCAGTTCTTTCTCTTCAGATGAGCAACAGCAGCTATACTGTATGTGCTTTGCCTGCTTTCACTTCTGTTGTAGCTGGTCTTAAGGTTTTTTTCTCAAGGTATTTTTTTTTTTACCAATATGAGACATAAAACACTGTAAGATAGAACACAGTTATTTACATAACCCATTTGATGAGTAGCTTCAGTGAGTGTCTCACCAGGCCAAACTTTCTCATTTCTAGTGAGGAAGCAGTGAGCATCCTGAATAGCCGTAAGCACAGTAGCAGCCTCTCTGCCCTCCAAGATGAGCTTAGATCCAACCAGTTCTGTCTGGTAGAGTGTGGAAGCTACTGATGAGGTTAAAGCAAAGGTGTTTACAAAGTAGAGTTTTCAGATCATTTACCAAAATTTGGTAGCTAACTTTCTGGTGTCATTTTGAATTTTATAAATAAGGCAGTAATTTAATCCAGATAATAGACCATACCCCAAATGCTTTGTGAATAGCTTATGTATTATTACTAGCTTAATTGTAATTTGAGAGCCTATCACATGGTGGAAACAAGGTTCACAAAAGTGATGGAAAATATTAAAGCTGAAAGCCCATCCATCCATCCATCCATCCATCCATCCATCCATCCATCCATCCCTCCCTTCCTCCATCCATCCATTCATCCATCCATCCATCCATCATCCATCCATCATCCATCCATCCATCCATTCATCCATCCATTTTCTTCCACTTGTCCAATTCGGGGTTGTGGTTGGGCTGAAGCGTATCCCAGCTGTCAAAGTGCAGGAGGCAACATAGAGACACCAGTCTGTCATAATACACTGGGACAGACAACTATTCACGTTCACATTCATGCAACATGCAAACTCAAAGTTAAAAGTCATAAAGCCAAAATGATGCACTGGAAGACACTGACGTGCTACTTAGAGTTGAGCAGATAACAGTAGTCTCCTTATGTGTGTCACTTTGAGTGACACACTCAATTAATCCTTATTACTTAACATGTGTTTTGTATTCCTCATAATTGTTGTGGTGTTATGCATATGTGCAGTGTCTGTTCATGCAAGGAGAGAACTCTTGCTTTCATGTGAGCATGAGTGGGTGATGTCTGTTCCAGAGTCAGTATTTTCTTGTATTGATTCACAGTCGTGTCCCTGTGGTTCACCAGTGTGGCCAACCAAGGACTGGAGCACATGGTGTTTTAATCTGTCAAGATGTCACCAGCTCTGGACCAGAGGAAAGGGGGGGTGGGGGGGTTGGATGGGAAAAAGACAGATGACACCCAACGGTCAATGCTGATGTGCCCAGTTGTGCACATACACACACAAACATACACATGCATCTGTACAAAAACACACATAGAGCATGTCTGTCAGTCAATCAATGTCCACTTGAGAGACTCAACTTCTGCCCTTTATATCCCCAAAGACATCTCAACACAGCTCACTGAGTTCTACAACAGTCCACTGTCAGTGCTCTGCGTCATACTCATACAGTACAACTGGGAGTTCATGGCCTCAGGATGTCGCTGGGTGAGGATGACCTGCTTTATAAGTCTTGGAGATCAAGCAAACTGACTCTTTAATATCTTTGCTGTATCACTGTGCAAAGTGCAGGTCATATTGTACTGCCTTTTTATTCATTTCATGGCAATGGTTATTCAGAGTGCATTCTGGATGTACTGTGGCTTTAAAATTAAACTTGCATATTGGTATTTATCAGTGTTGATGTTGCCAGCTGGGGGGTTTGTGGTAACAGCTGATTCTCAAGACAGCCTGCCGTGGTGTTTCAGAATAAGCTTGTGAACTGTTTGTAGACAAACATGGTAAAAGGTAAGATGTTGAATTACAACATAGCTTTTAGGCTGTGAGTCAAACCTCTCTGTGTACAGTGCATTTGTGTACATAGCACCTAACATTTTCTCCTAGGAATACTCAAGATGGTATTCCATGGAGATAACTCTGTTACTTCAAATGGATTGAGATGAGGTAGGTGACTGTTAACAAAAACAGCTTGGGCCTGTGTTTTATGCCAAATGAAAATACACTATTCTGCAGATATTAAAGCATGCTGCTGCATACAGATATATCGACTAGATCAGAAATGGTAGTAAAAAGTAAGTACTGTTACTATATTTTGGACATATATGTGTCTGTGATGTGTTGAATGAACCTCTGACCAACCCATTTTCACAGTTCAATACTGCACCTGAAAGTCAGACTGGGAGCAGTCACTCCCAAAATACAACTTTGTATTATTTGTAACTGTCTAACTCCTCACTTTGACCTTTACCATAGTATAAATAAGTATTATCTCATTTAGTATCTTATTTAATTTAAAAAAAGCTGAAAATATATAGACATGAAAAGATAACATCCCTGAAGCTGCACTTTAACAGTATGGAATTCTGTAATTGTTATGGTTTTTACTCAGTGGTGCGTACAACTGGAAAAGTTCAATAGGGTCTTCAAAAAATTTGTGGAGTTTGCATGTTCTCCTGTCTGCATGGGTTCTCTCTGGGTACTCTGACATCCTGCATGGATTAGTTAATTAGTGAGTCTAAATTGGCTATAGTTGTGAATCTGAGTGTGAATAGTTGTCTGTCTCTCTGTGTTAGTCCTGCAACTCAGTGGTCACCTGTCCAAGGTGTACCCTGCCTCTTTGCCTTATGGCAGTTGGGACAGGCTCCAGCATCCCTGTGACCCTGAATTGGATAAGAGGAATTGTTCTTTTGTTTTGTTGTTGTTGATTGTTTGTTTTGTTGTGTTTTTAAGGGTTTAAGTCCAGCTCCCATAGAATTAACACATGTGAGTTCATCTGCTGACTTTAATTCTGATGAGTTTCCTCCAAGGCTCCACAGGCTTAATTACAGGTTAGTTTTCTCCAACTGGACAAAACTGGGACAGGCAAGCTTGACAGGAAGGTTGATGCACCGGAGAGTGGTGTGGAACGTAGGAGGACAAATAGGGTAAGTATAGCAGGCAAGGTTTAGATGCAAACAGTTTCTAATAATCAAAGGAACTATAAGGTGTGAATAACTCTACTGCACCAAGTAGCACAATGACTTCCTGATGAGTGACAAGGAGAGCCAGGGTCATAAGCCGGGGGTGATTGTGATCAGGAACAAAGGCGCCAACTGAAATCTAAGTAGCCACACCCTGTCCTGGGAGGAGGTAAGTAGAGTTAATCCCACCCAAGACAGAGAGAGAACAGACAGAGATGGCAGGTCTGCATCTGAGAGGGCAGGTGGGACCATGTAAGCAATGCCCATCTATCTACTTAGAAGTTGTTGTTTTAAATACAAAAGATGCTCATAGATGCTCTTTATATGAAGGTAACTGATCATCCTCACTTTGCTTTTAACATCTAAAGCAGTTGCATAGTTCAGTTTAAAAAAAAGAGAGAAGAACTCTATGGCAGCACAAAATCATGTCATCATACAAAACAACACATACCGATCAGAATTTATTGTTACAGTTTGTTAAACAGTTCAACAAACAGGCAGACTTACCTATAGAATGTGCTTCCCACATTCTATATGTAAGGCAATAAGTAGTTTGAGCTCAGGTATGCTGTCTTGGTATGAGAAAAAAGAATGAAAAAACCTTTAAATTATTGTACAGACTAATTTTTGCCAGTTTACTTGTCTTGCACATTATTCCAAATTAGCTAAGGAAGAACAATTTGCTTTTAATTAGATGCAAAACTCGTGTTCCTCAGGTAAAAGCGGCAGAGAAACAGTTACCTCGTTGCCCTCCTGTGCAGTTCCTGTGGAAGCAAAAAGCTACTACTGCCTGCAGAGAGAAACACTGGGCCCCCATGCAGTGATAAATACATTACTTTTGAGAAGCAGTCAGCTTAACGTCGAGCAAGACATTATATATACAGCAAATATTGACAGTCTGGGAATAATTATTTTGGGTGTGGTTAGGAAGTAGTTTCTAAAGGAAAGCAGAGTTTTTGTGACATGAGGGCATGTATTTGTGTGTGTGAATGGCATGTGTGCATATATATCTATATATATCTATATCTATCTATCTATCTATCTATCTATCTATCTATATCTATATCTATATCTATCTATCTATATATATATATATATATATATATATATATATATATATATATATATATATATATATATAGAGAGAGAGAGAGAGAGAGAGAGAGAGAGAGAGAGAGAGAGAGAGATAGATAGATAGATAGACAGATAGATAGATATAGATATATATATATATATACATACCTGTCTATGTCTGCTTTTTTGGAGGTTCATCTAATGTACAAAGACGATTAAGTCTGAGCAGAGGCTGGGACAGACAGACAGCTGAGTGGTGAGGTGCAGATAAGAATGAATGCAAATATACAACAAGAGTGACAGATTAACCTTGGACAAGGTTGTGCATTAATGCCGTGCATAGGCAGGGAGCACTTCGGTGCCTGCTGAGGTAAAATGCGTACACATATGCATGCATGCACCTCTGTTTAAAAACAAATCTATGGGGATGCATACAGGAAGAGGAAACTGATTCATCTTACACACAGCTGTGCATTTAAGCACAAGTGATTGATCATTGATCAGTCGCATTGTCCAGTGCTGAAAGTAGATTGCATATGTTTTTTTAGGGGAAGAGACCATCAGTTCTTCAGGCCACATTGCGTGTGTGTGTGTGTGTGTGTGTGTGTGTGTGTGTGTGTGTGTGTGTGTGTGTGTGTGTGTACATGCAACAGCAATCTCCATGCCTGTGGTCTTACTGTGTTTAATATTTCTTGCTTGTAGGTGCAAACACATTCTGTAAAGCAAGTATCAGCACTGGCATTGTATGCCAGTTTCATTATAAACATTTTTAATGGTTCATTGTGGAACTTCTATTAATCACCACTCATTGTTCATTCTAAATCAAGTATTCACCCTCAAAATAAACATTAAATTTAATCCCCCCCCCACACACTATTTAACACACCTTTATAGTTCATCTTTATTTTTTTTGGCCACAGCAGCTTTATTGGCAGTAGAGGGAAACAGGAAATGGGGGACAGATACAGGAGCAGACACGTGGGCACACTAGCGAACGGCCAGGAGACGAACCCGCGCCGCCCGCATGCACCATGGAATATACATGTGGTCACCTGCTTCACCACTGACCCACCCAGGTGCCCTATAGTTAATCTTTTACCATTATTATTATTATTATTATTATTATTATTATTATTATTATTATTATTATTATTATTATTATTATTATTATTATTATTATTATTATTATAATATGTTTTTTACTACATGCACTCTATGCTGGATTTCATTGTATCTGCATGTAAATCTGTCTAAATTAGATTTGCTATCAATTGCAGTAGTTAGAGTTGCCTCTCATAGAACCATATCAGAGCTGTACCGATTTAATGCAGCACAAACCACACATTTTGTGCCACTAAAAAGCATTCGACTAGCAAAATACAGGACAGGCTTTATTGTGCGGCTGTCACAGCAAAGAATTGAATTTTTCTGTTTTCCACACAGGTAACTAAAGAGAAGGAACAGAGTGTGTCAAGCTGTTAGATGAAGGACTGTAGGCATCAGGCTACACACCTTGCCGGGGGATGTGGTGAATTTAACCCAGCACTGTTAACATGGCACAGCACAACACTTAGCCTGTGGCTGTGGGTGCAGCTCTCATTCTTCTTATACAAAAGCACTAACAAAAGGAGATAGTTTGGGGTGAAAAGAAAGTAACGTGGGCTACACTGGTGGGAATCACAGTTAAACTTGTTCAAAAATGATTAACAATTTGTATTATTTTCTCATAAGTTTACGTTGTAGTGGTTCTTAACAAATAAGTATACGAATGCACTGTAATCACTTTCATTTGCTAAGTATTGTTATGTAAAAACAATTCTCGTGTATTATCACATGTATTCATTTAATCTACATATTACAATTTTACATGTCATCTTGTACGATTTCTTCACGATGGTCTTAGTTTCCACTTTGTGCATCTGTTAATCACTTTAAAACCATTTTGAATTCCATTCCATTTGTATCATGTAAGGTGCTTAAATAAAGTTTCATTTAGCTCCCTGCATCATACACAGCATTAAATTTAATTCCTGTAGCAAATATTAACTTAAAATTAAAAGCTCTTTTTCGTTACGCTGTGGTTTTATTAATCACCAGTAACTGTTTGTTTTGCTAAATCACCAATTTAAATGTTAAGGATTAGCATTTACAAAGTAATTAACTACAAGAACATGTAAGTATATAAAATACATAGAGTCTATTTGCAAAGGTGTCTAGGCATGTATCAGAGGGATAACACTGTCATACAAGCATAGACAAAGACTTACAATACACCATAGCACACTGTAATACATACATAGGCATGGCATGAATACATCAAACAATATTTAGATATTGTCAAATAGAGACTTACTGTCCTGCAGAAAACTGTGGTAAAGAGTCACATTAGATGATTTTACTGTACCAACATAGATGATGAACAACCATCAGTCTCAATTAAGACCAGCGTACTTACGAGGGACACACTGCTAAGTCAAGTTCTAGTAAGCATGAGACATGTCCCTTCCCACACTCCCCTCTAACAAAGCTGTTAGATTCTACAGTACATTCTTGAATGATGACAGCAAAGAAACCACACTGTAAATGCATAATAACAGCTCTCTCTGTCTGTCTCTTCATTGCTCTTCGTTGACGTCACCTGCAGGGAGACAGTATCTAGGAGCAGGTAAAAATAGTGCGGCAGAGGTAGGAGACATCAGGTTGTGATGTGCTGAGCAGATGGAGAGAGGAAATGGTGAATACCAATAAAGTAGATGGATTTAACCCGGGTGGCTCTTACTGTACAGTATTTTTCATATCGCAATGCAGTGAGTTCTCTTAAGACCCCCGGATATGAAAACCTAGGCCATTAAGTAAAAATGAGGAGTAAAGCGATGAAGTTGTCGGCTTCTGTTGGGTGACTTAATCTTGCACTGAATGTTAGAGTGTTATTATTTCTCATTGCAACTGATACCATCCTATCAATGATTGATTGCAGCAGCATATAAGCCAATTGTGTGACACAAATTTTGTGTGTCATGTAGAATGGTATCACTAAATTCAAAATCTGTTCTGTAAAAATAAGAAAAAATATAGAATGTATGTTTTAAGATTTGTTCTTTTTAAATTGTATTTCAGAATTGCAACAGACAACACATGATCTGTAAGGATGGCGATGTTAAAAAATTTGTCTTTGTTTATTTATTTTTGTATTAACAAAAAGGTTTGCCATAGAAAAGCTGGACCACATTTTTTGACAAATTAAACTAAGAACAATGCTCTTAATCTGAGTGTTGGTGCCATCTGACTAAATATGAGTTGAGACCAGCTTAGAGTCACTCGAATCGTGAGTTTTTAATTTCAGGATGTGGTGATATAATTTGATCAACTTGTTCCAGACTATTGAAAGCACTGTCATGAAACCTTGTACCTTTCACACCCCCAGGGGATGAAGCCTAAATAACTTACAGACTTTTAGTGCTCCCCTGCTCCCCTTTCTAATTACCCAATTACCCAACTTTTACAAAATATCACACAGCCATGGGAACACCATAAATGACCTTTTTTGCCCATAGATTTGGATGATGTCACTCTGCACATCCATAATTGGTATCACTTCAAAAACTAGTCTGATTCACCATCTGAGCTTGTTTCCTGAGAGTGAGGAAATGCAGTTCATTCTCTGATCCCACCGTGCAGACCCTTAGAACCAATTAGAGAACATTTCTCTGTGAACATTTCTCAGATCACTCCAGTCCTATTTGCCTTGAAAAGACACCACCCTAATAGGCAGTAATGAAGGAAAACAGAGTTTTCCACTGATTCACCATGTAGCTTATAGATTTTCCTTACTGCCGAGAAGAAGCTCACTGTACGTGAAGTTAATAATACAATCCAGCACAGATGGAGATGATCAATAGAACAGAATAAGGATGGGGATGCTCGCAAAACACCATCATCTATGCAGAGACACCACAAAGAGTCATGTGCTCACTTGCTTGCAATAGAGCAGTAATCCAGGCAGGCATCATATGATGTACAACAAGCAGCACACATACAGACACACAAACACATTCCGCAAACAGAAGACATCATATCTGACAGGACAGAAAGTGAAAGCTTTTGGAGAAGAGTTTCTGATGGCTGAACAAGATGGAATGATTAATATATCTCACAAGTAAAATGAAGAGCAGGGGGTGGGATGTGGGTGCGGGTGTGGGTGGTGGTGTGTGTGTGTGTGGGGGGGGGGTGTCTCTGGATGTTTGATTGTCTGTTCTTCATTTTTGATCTAGCTCAAACTCAGTGGGTGTATAGCTAGTCAAGTGTCAGGTCTGAAGATATTTGGATAGCAGCAGCTCTACTTACTCTTTCCCTTTTCTCTCTCCCTCGCCTTCTCTCTATCTCCTGTGTGAATGTGGGTGGAACCTACCTGCCCTGTGAAGTCCTCCCAGAGGCATGCCCTACCAGCTGGCTGGAATTCCGGTGGCTGCACCTGCTTCCCACCTTCACTCACCTGTGCATAAAAGACTCGCTAAGCATCCATTCATTGCCAGACTGTTAGAGCTCTCTCAGTGGTTCCCAGTTTGACTGCTTGTTTTCCTGCCAGAAATTCCTGCCCTCTGTTATTTGGAGAGTCCCCGGACCCATGCTCCCATCTTGGAAAATCATTCACCTGCCTGCCTGCTTTTCACTGTTCACCTAAAGGAGAAAGGAGAACCTAACAAATATCTTTTATAATCTCAGAAATTACCTATACCTTCACCCTGCTGTACATCCTCTCCACTGTTAAAAAGCTTTTATATTGCTAAATTCACTAAGTTTTGCCTCAACTTTTCAATCTGCAGTTGTAAATCATGACATGCAGGAGTTTCATTATAAATAAAGGATTTTTTTTTTTTTACCAATGTGAACACTGGATAACCACAATTCTTACTTGAACAAATTAACAATAATTGTCGCAACATCTGTTTCCATCCAGCGTTGCATTCATTTTTTGCTAAAATTTATTGATGTTGGGAGAGTCAGGTTGCTGTATTAAGTGTTCTTCAGTACAACCAAAAGATTCTCAATAAGGTTGAGGAGTGGATTATATGGTGGCCAATCTATTTGTGAAGACAATGTCTCATTTTTGCCCGAACCGCTCTTTCACAATTTAAATCTGATGAATCCTGACATTGTCATCATGGAATATGCCTGTGCCGTCAGAGACGGAAAAAAAAATCCACTGATGGAAAACCCTGGTGATTCATCATAGTCAGGTAGTAAGCATAATGGTGCTGAACCTAGACCTGACCTATTGAAGCAATCCGAGATCATAACACTGCCTCCACAGGCTTGTAGGGTAGACACCAGGCCTGACCGAGTACATCACTTTATCCACCTCTCGTCTTCCCCTGATGAACCCATCACTCTGATACAGGGTAAAACTGGGCTCATCAGACCACATGGTTTTTTTCCCCATCAGTCCAATCTTTACACTATAGCAAATTGAAGCAGTTTTTTCCCGATTAGACTCTCTGACAAGTGGTTTTCTTAAGACTACATAGCTACAGTCCTAATTCCTTGGGACAGTTTCATTTCACCAAATGTTTAAGTGATCACCAACCACAATCATTCAACCATATTTCTTCCATTATCCTTCCAGGTTTTAAAAATCTGTCTCTTAACCCATTTTGTCATTTTCGTAGTTTGATGCAGGCCAGTAATTTGACCCTCCATAAATGGATTAACATATTTTCCAAGACTACAGGATATGTCTTCCGACACGGTTGTTTAAGAAAAAATAAATAATAATGACTGCAGTTATTATCCAGTGGAAGGCTCTTATCTATTTAAACAGTTGACTTTTTTTTTAAATTTTCTAATAATTACATACCATTGCAAGTGGTAACTACCCAGCAATAGTGCACACTTAGGGTAAAAAAAAAATCACAATTTAGGGACTGGAAAATTAGGTGAATATTTTTCTTTTATTATCTTTTCACAAAACATGTTTTAAGATACATTCTCTATGTGTAAAAGTAGAATGGGCATTTATGTGGCTATGCAGTATACTGCAGCCAAAGTAGCTGGATAATTGCTGAGGGGAATGTTCTGGTATATTTTTGTCAAATTATCAGGAACAAAGGCAGGGATCCACATCGATAAAAACAGGCAGAATCAGCACCATGGACAGCTGCAGAATGAACTTTGTAATACTGGGTGGAATCAGCACCATGGACAGAGACATAAATAATTATCCTGCATCAACTGCTGTTTATAAGGACCAAAAAATTATTTTGAAAGCAAATTTTGAAGCCAGTGTCAAAGAGAAGTCCTTTAGCAGGCAATACACTCATTTTCAACAAAGAAATGTATAAATTTGAGCACTAAAATTATACTGAATACTCTACAATTCTTGGCATTTTTTCATTTACAAAGGCTTTATCATAAACTAGCAGAAGCAGAAGGCTGTTTAGAGTGTGTTTGGAGTTTACCTATGCTAAAAATTAAAAGCAAGGATACTGGGTGTTTGATGTATGGCGATCATACTATACAAAGCACAAAATGAACCCATCACTGCAAAAGAAACATCTGTTGATGAAGACCATGTGATCTAATCAACAGCTTCACAACAGCTGCTATGTGAACTTGATTTTTGAGGTTAGCTTGCATAAGGACTTTTTTTTTCATTCTTGAACGTGTTTAATAGCGTTTAACCTGCAAGTCTAATTTTGTATTTTACAAGCAGTATAAAAAGGCAGCAAGGTGGAGCAGTGGTTAGCACTGTTGCCTCTCTGTGGTAGGTTGGTGACCTGTACAGGGTGTACCCCTCCTCTTGCCCTATGACAGCTGGGATAGGCTCCAGACCCCCCACGCCCCTGAAAGCAGGAGAAAATGGATGGATGGATTCATTGTAAATTTATGTGTTGTTTTTTTCAACCTTAAATCACTTGTTTAGTAAGAGTAACATTGATGTGACATTTAAGATGCCAAAACACCATAGCTGGGCATAAAATTTAATGCTATTAGGCATAAAGAACCATTTAATGAGAATTCAGTTTTAAGCTCAAAGCAAGGCATTGAGTTAACAAGTGACCTTCCTTCACTCTGATAATGAGCTAAAGCATCAAAAGATCTAAAATAAATAGTGAAGTGGTTTACATGTTCACCTAACAAGCTGAATATCCCTGGTTTGATCCCAGGAGGAGACACAAATCCTTCTGGGGTTGCGTCAAGAGGGGCATACGGTGTAAAACTCTGCCAAATCAAACATGCAGAGCTGCCTGCTGTGGCAACTCCTTGTACGGAGCAACTGAAAGAAGCTTCTATTGTAGGTGGGTAGAAATGTAACCTTTAGTTCCCACATATTTTTTCATGGCTTCTAATAACGTTGTCACTTCAACATAGTTTAAGTTTCGAGCAGCCAAGAAATAACTTGAAGGGTTTACTTCAGTCTTTTTCATGAAGTCATTTTTATTACCTAGACAATTTGATTTGGAGTGATTTGTTTATGCCAGAGCAGAGGAGGCTCTTTTTTAATAATCACAGGATACATCGGCACTTCTCAGGTAAGCTCCACTTTAAACTCCAAGCTTGTGCGTATGTGTGTACAGTATGTGTGTTTAGGCAACCTGTGTAGGCGTATATGAGACAGAGAAGAAGAGAAGTGCTAGAGCTAGTGCTGCTGACAATATTATTCTCTCTCCAATACTCCTGTTCCCCCTCAGCTATTTGAGCGAGAAAAGGAGAGAGGGAAAGGTTACACCAGCAAGGGTGGGTATTGAAATTCAAGACCACTTCACCTAGCCCAGGAGTGGCTGTCTGAAGATTAATGAGCTATTTGGGGAGAGTTCAGCTATTTCACATGCACAGGGTCCACATTAGTGAAATAATTAATTTTACAACACTGGGGTGTTGTCACCCCTCAGTAGCGTGCCACGAGCCTATGATAAGCAATCCCTAATTAAACAACACACACAGGAAAAAAAATGACATTCAGAGTCTTGGGAGGAAAAACAAGCTCGAGCTAGAGTCAAGCCACAGCCCGCTCCTTCCTTTCCCTCAAAGGACACCTTTGCATGAGTTACATTACATATATCAGAATACACTAATTGGATAGATAATGATTTTAGTTTTACATCAACGCTATGTGAAATTCCAGGTGCGCTGGGAATCTAAGGCACAGTTTTGTGACTGTATGGGGGTTGTCCCTGTCACACACAAATACTTCCCATTACCTGTGTTTTAAGTAATTTATGTGAACTTTATTAAGAAATCAGCTCAAGGAGTCACCAGGGAACAATGTTTGTTATGCTGTAACATTGGCACATGTCGGGGTCGGGGATATTATCGATACACAGTCCATGTTTTAGTGGTCTGTGTTTTGGATATAGTCCATGTTTTAGTGGTCTGTGTTTTGGATATAGTAGAGGTGGATGGATTTAATGACTGGAGCCATTTGAGAAAAGCCAAATCAATATTGTCAGATGATTGAAGGTGTCACAAGGTATTATATAATGCACTCATTGGGTCTGAGCCATTTGAGGAAATGACCATAGATAGGACTCTATGCAGTCCAGTGAAAAACTAAGTATTCCCCATAATTCAGTAGCCTGTAGAACCACCTTTAGCAGCAATAACTTGAAGTAGTCATTTTCTATATAACTTTATCTGTCTATCACATCATAGTGGAAAAATTCTGGAGGAGTATGCAGGCAGTTCCTGGAGGATGAAGGAATTGATACCAATGACTGGCCCCCACGCTCGCCTGACCTAAATCTAACAGAACACCTCGGGGACATTATGTTTCGGTCCATCCGACACCAACAGTTTGCACTTCAGACTGTCCAGGAGCTCAGTGATGCCCTGGTCCAGATCTTGGGGGGAGATCCCCCAGGACACCATCCACCGTCTCATTAGGCGCATGTCCCAACATTGACAGGCATGCATACAAGCATGTGGGGATCATACAAACTACTGAGCACCATTTTGAGCTGCTGCAATGAAATTTCAGCAAAATGGACATCATTTTTTCACTTTAATGTTCATGGTGTGTTCAGCCTCTGTAGGTTTATAGTTTTCATTTCCATCAAACAATGTGGCATTCTTTCGTCCCTAACACATTACCCAGTCCATATCTGATCTAATCTGTTTTTACAGTGTTCATTTATTTATTTATTTGAGCAGTGTAGTTGTGTGTAGTAAAATGTTTGTGTCTGATCTGTAGATAAACTGTTTATAATTACTTTAATTCCAAACAGTGTACCAACCAGGGAGAAGCTTTAACTGTATGAAGTGTGGAAGTGATGGTTACTCTGTACTTTGCTTTGGGTCATGAAAACATTTATGTTCTGCTCAATGAAAAATTAACATCTAGGCTAAAATAACTAATTTCCACTTTTCAAGGAGACAAAGCACAAAACCTCTTTACAAATGTCTAATGTTAAAAGCATCAGACAATTTAGAAAAACCATTTGGTCTCTGTAGGCTATTTCTTGTTATAGTGTTCTCCAATTAATACCACACTTTTTAACATGAAAAGCTGGATCTTACATGTCAACTTAACCCCCCAAAAACACCACTCAGAGCCAACAAAAAAAACATGTTAAGCAAAGACCACTGTAGGTAACCCTATAAAGATGCAGGAACTTAATAAACTAAGAGGAAAGATTCAAATAAACAGAAGTAACAGACATAACTTGAGCTTTTGGTACATTCATTATTGGCCAGTCTTATTAATATCCTGCAGTATATGTAAGAGTTTTACACTGAATTTCCAAAAATAATACTATCCATGCTGTAATTTAAAGCAGTTAACCAACCCAGACTATTAATGCAAACACAAATGCCCCCCTCAAGACCTTTCTTCTCAGGTGCACCAACAGCGCTGCTCACCTTTATGAGAAACGAGTGGGTTTTTATGCTAATCTTCTCCCACATGTATGGACAATGCAGCTTGACTGTTGTGCATTAATAAATGTTAGCTGTAATATAGAATCATGTGGTTAGAAAGGTTAGTCCACTCAGTATGTAGTATGCTTGTGACATAATTTATAGAGAAAACACTAATGTTTCGAGGTGCATGCATGCAGTCACGGATTTGCAAAAAACAACCAAAAAAAAAACATGCTTTTAATAGTTGTTACCATGGTTTATAAATTGTGAACAACTACTTGATGGCAAATGGTCAGCACGTGACCTGAGAGGTGCAGCCATCTAATAAGCTGCAGTTACTTTATAACCTTAAAATGCCACATGCAGGCACTGTGCAAATAGAAAACAGAATTATTTATAGTCTACAAAATTTCAGCCTTTAATGGAATAGTGTATTGGCTGCCCTGGAGGAAAAATATGCGGTAAAGAAGAATCAATTTCTGTGTATAAAATGCCATGGTGATTGTATGATTTATGTCCCTATACATTAGATGCAAAATGGAACAAACTTACTTAAAAAGTTGTTTTTTTAAAAAAATTCTTGGTCACATTAAAGCCATGCTAATCATCAGACTGTGGTATATATGTGCAGTTTGGCTATACAGCTGGCTATTCTGACTGATTTTATGTGAATGCAGTGGATAACACTCAACGCAGCAGAGAAGATTCAACCCTTAATGCATTTTGATTGTGATTTTGTGGACTAAAACATGAACAAATACGGTACATTAATTTTTACAGTACATTTAAACCTACAGGGGAGATTACCAGTTAATCTGAGCTGTCTCCTTAAACTTCAAAGGAGACCAAAAAAAAAAAAAACAGCTCCTAAAGACAATACATGAACATTAAAAACAAAACATTGGCATATTTCAACTTCACGTTCTGGTGCAGTTCGTTACATAGCAGTGATTTAACAGCTTGTTTTTCTTCCCTAGTTTTGCATTTTTAATAATGATGATAAAGCACCATGCTGTTTGCTTTATGCCACTTGATGGGGAAAAGTCTGCTGTAGGCTACTCCATGTGTGATAGTTGTCCTGGGGTGCAAAAATACATTATATCTTTCCAGATTTGAGTTCTGACAACATTGTGAAATTAATGTTCAGTTGCCAGCACTCAAAATGCACTATGTAGAAAAACGTACTGGCACGCCTACACGTTACACATGCAGGAGCCGCTCAGCCATGGAATCGCATGCCATGAAGCTCCTGGTGCAGTTTTTGTGCTGATGTTAATGCCAGAGGAGGTTTGGAACTTGGCAGTTATTGAATCAGGAGAACACTGGCAACTTTTATGCACTATGCACCTCAGCACTCAAAAATTCCACTCTGTAATATTGTGTGGCGTGACACTTCGCGACTGAGTTGCTGTGTTTCCTAAATGCTTCCACTTTGCAATAATACCACTTACAGTTTATCGTGGAACACCTAGCAGGGTATTCGTGAATGACTTGTCGCAACGGTGGCATCATGCTACAGTACCACACTCGAATTCAGCGAGCTCTTTAGAATTACACATTCTTTCTCAAATGTTTGTAAAGGCTGAAAACATGGGTGCTTGGTTTTTATACATATATGACTAAAACCCCCTGAATTCATGGATTAAGAGGTGTGGCCTGATATTTTTCTCCATATAGAATACGGCTAATCAAACTGTGTATGAATTTTCATTACTATTCAAGCTCTTCTTTCACATATCTATATACAAATGCACAAAGATATGGTGTAATGTGATAGAAATGGCTCAATCGGCTCATCACTCAAAAAGGTTCAATAACAAAGAAAATTAAAAAAAAACACCACTGATTGGCTTGTTTCCAATAATATACTGTGTATAGTATATTCAACCAGCCAGGCATGCACACTCACAGCCGCACAGTCTTAAGTCATCAGTTACACATACAAATGCCTTGAAGCTAGACTGATGCACTGGGGCTTCCTAAACAAGCAACAGGCAATGCAATTAACCATAAATTACAAGACCTGCTCATATACGGGCCATTACACACTTTCCCTCCTCACAGTACAGTTCAGTTTTCCCATGGGTTCTCACACTTACTCAGAGAATCAACAAAAATGCAGATTGTACTTGCAGATGTTGTGCTTGACTTCCCCAGACAGGGGAAAAATGCCCACCCACAAGCACATGGATGCCAACACTTATGAAAAGAAAGCAGCCATACACATATGCTCATTTAGCAGGTGCCAAAACCCACTAGTAAGTCCAGCAATGTATGGGGTGAAGCAGAGGAACAGACAAATGGTGCAGAGGTCTGCAGCAAATTATTTTCGCAAGCTTTTGCAACATTTCACACTCAGGAGTTTTGGGCGGAGTCCATATTTATGCATTCAGTAGCTTTGAAACTGGTAGCTCTAAAGTTGCGCTTGTCAAATCTGTAGCTGCAGTGGCTGTGGGGAAAAATGACATTGACTTTGAAATGAACGTTTTATGCATCAAACATCATGAATAATTTTACATTTAAACCCATCTTGATGTGTTTGCTATTTCATGTGCAAAGCAGAGTAACCAGAAAATGTAAGACCTCAAAGAAACCGTTGCTTCTTTGTATTGTCTTTGTCATGGCTTTGCAGTTGTAACATTAAGTATTTGTTGTTGCCTGTATGTGTGTGTGACCTGTAAAGAGTTGCCTCCATGTCATTATATTGATCAGTGAATGCAATCAAGTCAAATAAATGTAAAAGGACTGCACATATGCAGAAATTTGGATTGATTCAGCATAACAATGTGCATGCATCAATACCCCCTTTTATCACCAGCCCTGAGAGCTAAACAAGCCTCCCCTGACAGCAAACCCAACATCCCTCCAAGTTTGTCGCTTTCCCTCACCAGCTTGCCTGATAGGTAACACAGTCAAAATGGGCAGAAGTAATGGGAGACAACACAAGCGCAGACAGTGCCAAGAGCTCGCGGGTCCTGCATGTAGCGAGCTGTGCCCATGCGACAGATGGATGTAGTCTCTGGACTGATTATTGTGCTCACTGGCCTGTGCTTCAGTGGCCGCGGCAATGAAGGAGTTCACAAAAAAACGGCCAGCTATTTGTTCTGTCTCCAAAACAGGTGCTACACATGTTTGATCCCCCTCATTCCACTGCAGTTTGTATAGGTGGATGATCCAACCAAGCATATCTGACATGAAGGTCAGACAGACATTATTCTGTACCAGAATGCATAAATGAATCTAAGGCAAGTCAAAATATGTGCATGAATAAATTCATCATGAAACATAATGGTATACCACAACGGGGTGAAAACAAATATGCAGTCAAAGTCAAGGTCAAATTTATTTACAGAGCCTTTGAACAAAACACGTAACTAACTGCTTTACAAAGCAATAAATGACATAAACATTGTATCGAGTAATACAGGCTACACGTGGGTTTTCACTGCTGTCTGGTTAATGCACCCCAACTTATTTAATTTGCTTGATTGTTGTTTTTTTTCTTCTAGTTTACCTGCCACAGTGGTCTTGTGGTATTCTATTAGGGTACTATATAAAAAACAGGAAAAATCAATATGCATCTTTCAAGACTGAAGGAACACCTCTTCTTGAACATGGTGTGATGACACAGGAAGCTTGCCAGACAGCCAACCAGGATGCCAGGACTGATGGTCTTCAAAGCCAAGTGACAGTGAGTCTTATCTGTGGTGAGCCATATTTCCTGTGCCTCCCCAAAGATCTAGCCGGACAGTGTGTGTTATCCCTTCATCCTGATAAACCTCATCACCCACACACAGATCCTATACAGTATGTCACATCCAGGCTATAAGCTGCAAGTGCTCTACTGTCCCCCAACAGCAACCATGACAGCCATCCTCTCAACTGGGAAAACAAATATAGTTTTTGTTCCACAACCCAACTAATACTCTGCTGACACACATACCCATCTCTGCTTCTCACTCCTCACACTTGTTCGTACATTTTATCCTCTCTTTAAAGATCCCTTCTTACCCCTTTGAGATTAGTGGTGGGTAAAGATGAAAAATAGCGTTTTCAGCACAGTGACATCTAATCTGTTTGGTGAGCTTTAATTTCCCTCGACGATATAAGTGCTGGTGGGCCACAAGCTCACGACAGACATAGTTTTGTCAAAGCATGAGTATGACACCATATGAGAACAGACTTTTGCTCAGCTTTGATTCTATTTTCTTATCCTAAAACCTTTTTCACTCATTACAATTTTATCCATGTTTGAATGTATATATATATATATATATATATATATATATATATATATATATATATATATATATATATATATATATGTTTTCAGATTCTTTGCAGCTGGAAAGATTTTTTTTTTGTCAGCTTTTAAGCCAGTTCTTCATGATCTTTGAAAAGCTGAACTTATTAAGGTGGCTTGATATCAGCCAGATTTGACCAATTCAAAAACCAGGAAAAGTTCCTTGATTTCTCTATGCATTAAATGACGGCTGAAACAAAGCTTTCCTTTTGCTTTCTATCAATGTTTTACAGTAAAAATCTATTTTAAAACACACACTGAGATTTTTTTTTTTCAAATAAAAGCAGCATGGCTTTACAGATGATAATAACAGTTGCTTGGTCAGTGACTTGGTAGTCCATCTCAGTCTAGCCATAGTTTTGGCCACCCATTCCAAACCTGTTAAAACCTCATTTGAACTTTGCATTATTTTCCAATCAGATCAGAAGGTGGAGTACTATGTTATCTGGTAATGGTAGCTAGCTTGGTAGAAGGATGCTGTTAGGTGCTGTATGTTAAATAATGGCAAAAAATGTATAAATTAAGCACTAGAATTCCACACGCAAAAACTGGAGCATGACTGGTAGAGATGCAATTAATCACACAACTTTTATTATTAGTCAGATAACTGCACTAAAAATTGCTCAAAAAGGCATGAACACCATAAACATGATGTAGAAATCGTGTTTACTCCAAATTAGTTGAGGTCACGTCAAGCATCAATGCCCCTAATAATACATAACAATAAGGTTATAGATGTGTTTCTTTCTGCTGTAAAGTTATGCATTTTAACATAGGGGTCTATGGGGATTGGTCCAGACTGAAATAACAGTGGGATAGCCTACCATATAATTTTGTGCATCAGCTTCGTCAGAGAATAAATTTTAGGCTTCAGTCACAGAAGCCTACAGGCTGGACCCCTAGTAACTCTGGGAAAAACAAAACAAAACAAAGAAACAAAAAAGTTTATTATCTGTGGTTGCTGGAGGCTGCTGGCTGTTGCTAGGTGAAATTGGTTGCAAGTGGGTGCACCAAAAACCCCATTGTGATTGCTTTGGTTAGATTGCCATGGCCGTGTGTCATTTGCGTGGAAAACCCCAACTTGTCTGCAAACACTTGCTAGCTAACCACTGAGTGGCAGTAAAACTTGAAAAGTGTGATGCAAACCAGAAATCATTCAAAGTAAATGCTGTGGTGTACTGTTAAAACCTCCACAGTTCAAAAGGCACAACTTTTAGTTTGAAGGCAAACAATCTCCATTTCTGATTTGCGTTTCAGTCTTCACAGTTTCAAAGCCACTTAGTAAGTAGTTGCCAGATGCAGACAAGTCTGTGTCTTCTACGCAAACTATGGGCGACTGCACCAATCTGCTACTGACCAAAGCAATCACAATGAGGTTTCCAGTTCAATATCAGATACCTTTTTGTGACCAATTTCACCTAGTGACACCAAGCAACTTACCAGAACCACTCTCCAAATGGTAGGGAAATCGACATTTTTCACATCTCGTGGTTACTAGGCTGGTTTCTAGACCTGTGTATCTGGGGCTTAGCAACTGATTTCAAAGTGACTCCCAGCAACCACTCACAACCAGTCAGAGAATACTCATTTTTCATTTGTGACTGGGACCTTACTGAGTGTGGTGATTGACTACAATCTACAATCTACTGACATCTAGTGTTGAGATTTTACACACTGTACCTTTAAGTTACAAAGAACATGCTTTACACAAAACTTCCATTTTAAATATAGAAAACAATGACATTAACACTGCATAAACCTGCATAAAACTGCATAAATATTTTCATTACAAATCTCAGTAAAAGCGAGCAGCTCAGAAAGTGTGTACTACATTGCATTGTGTTAATAACAACTAATGCAGTAATGGGAGTTTCTGAGAAAAAAATATCTGTATTGAGTTTCAGTAGGAAGGTTTACTGGGTAAAAAGGAGATACTGCAGTTGAAGTGGTTTAAGCTAGACAAACAATGTTAAGCAATGTTCTTCTCAAAAAGTCCAGTTTTGGATTTACTCATTGTTTTTGTACTGCTGTCAGACTTGTACTAGATAGGTTGAGAATGTCACATCATGACCAGCTGAGCACTTACCTCACAGCTGAAAGAATTTGGGGTCTTGATTAAGGAGTGTTTCTCTTTTCTCTTTTCTTTCCATTATGTGTCAGACTTCTCTCACTGAGTAGCCTATGAGTTTGCAGTAAAGAGACTACGAGGTTCATTTGTATGGACAAAATAGGGGCTATTTTTCACTCTAACAAGTGTAATGTGGCTGTGCTGGCATAATGTGCAAGTAAGATGTGTAACACAGGAGTTTCTTATTGGCTTCAACCTCCTCATGCAAAAACACTGTCATTTAGGTTTAAATTAAATTAGCGTGCTTGACACTTTGACACAGCAGTGAGGTGCCGCGCTCCCATCTGCCCCCAAGAGTCATTGTCCAATTTCATGAAATCAGAATTATGTTGTCATTTCCCTGCCTTGTCTAAAGATCCATCGCTATCTCCTTTATGTGGCAAATCCCCACTGCACCTCTTTGGAGAGACAGATTGAGATAGATCTCAGACAGAAAAAGCTGTGGAGGGGGAGAGGGGGCAGGGGTTGACCGGAGTGGTAGTTGAGTGAATCATATCTTCATTTGCTACCACTTTGACATGTGTCACAGTGGAGCCTGCTGCGGTTTCATAACAATGAGGACCCGCAGAGTTCACCAGCGGGCGTCTGCGATATCTGCCTGATAAATATACTCGGGGGCTTCGAGGCAGCCATGCAGAAAGCTAAGTTAAAGACCAGTGTCACATCAAGTGGTCACAAAGTGTTATCAGCTCAGTGTGTGATAGGTAATGACAAGAGAGTGCTCAACAGAGAATGCCAAATATTCCAGATTCCCTAAAGCTTTAAATACATATATTTGTTTCTAAACATATTTGCAGTTAAGTTTTAATGGACAGATTTGAATGAAAAATACATTACTACAAATATTATCTAAATATATATATAGTACTGTGTAAAAGTCTAGCGCCACCCCTCATTTCTTTATATTTTGCCAGGAAAATGTGAAATGTTTATTGAAATGTACAAAGATACATAGCAATACAGTATACAAGGTAAAAACAGAGTTTGTATAATTCTAATGAGCTTGAAAGTCAATATTTGGTGTGACCACCTTTATTCTTCAACACTGCCTGAACTCACTTAGGCAGCTTTCTAGTAATTTCTTTAAGCAGTCTTCAGTAATAGTTCTCCAGGCTTCTTGAAGGACATTCAAAGCTCTTCTTTGAATGCTGACTGCCTTTTGTTCTGTTCCCTGCCAAAATGATCCTATATTGCTTTAATAATGTTGAGGTCTGGGCTCCGGGAAGGCCAATCCATGACTGCAATCCATTGTGTGTTTTTCTATTCAGGTTTTGCTTTTACTGCATTGGCAGTGTGTTTTGGATCATTGACACTCTGAAAAACAAAGTTGTTGCAAATCAATTGCTTTCCAGATGGTATTGCATGGTGGATTGAAAATCTGGCCTACATTTCTGCGTTCATAATTCCACCAGTTTCGACAAGATCTCCAACACCGCTGACTGAAATGCAGCCCCCAACCATGACAGAGCCTCCACCATGTTTTACAGATGGCTGTAGACACTCACTGTTGTACCTCTCTCTTGACCTCCTCTGTGCATATTCATGGCAATTTGAACCAAAACTTTCTAATTTAGATTCATATCCATCAAACCTGTTGCCACTCACTTTCAGTCCAGTTCTTGTGTAGTTTGGCATACCTCAGCCTTTTCTCCCTGTTTCCCTTCTTTAGGAATGGCTTCTTGACAGCCACCCTTCCACTGAGAGCAGATGTATCGCCCAGGTCCTGTGTCAGGTCTTTGCTTTTCTTAAGTACAGCTGTACATAGCTTTTTAGCCCTGCCACTTTTGTTCTCCATTTGTTCAGGTTCCTCAAATATTTTAAAGATATAGTATTTCTTCACAAACAAGATGATTCTATCTTTGGCATTTTTCATAGATTCAACATGGCTGTAGACACTCACTCTTGTATCTCTCTCCTGACCTTCTCTGTGCATATTCATGGCAATTTGAACCAGAAATTTCTCATTTGGGTTAAAGAACTGTTGTCAGTGATTTTCAGTCACATTCTTGTGTAATTTGGCATATTTCAGACAGAAAAAAATACACTTGAATGTAGCACAATTAGGATTATACAAAGGGACAATAATTCTAAGTGTAAGAGTTAAAGAGTATTTAAAACTGAAATATTAAGCCTTTAATTATTAGTAAAAAGTTTAGGTATTACACCTTAATGATGCAACCTACTTCCTGCAGTAAACATCTTGAAAAGATGTCACTGAAGGTGAGAGTGTAATTGCCTACGATTTGATAGGATAACTCTTCAACACCTCTGTCTGTCAGCCAGGTGGAGACTGATTACCAGTCTCTGATATGCTGCAGAGCATTAACCATGTCAAGCATTTGCACAGAATGGTTCTCCATCACCTCCCTGAGCACTTAGCCTGGGCAGTGGGGGGAGACCTACTTCATCCCACCCCTGATAGCTGAGACTATTAGTGTGATGCACGGCATCTCATTCCTCATCCTACATGGGAAGGGTGATGGATCCACTCCAGCCCAGATCCAAATGGGGCTCCCTCATCTGGAGCTGGAAAGTGGGGAAAGGGGTGTGCCATTGTGAATGTATGATGGAGAGTTATGAGGTTGAATCATGTGTAAACAGTGAAGAGGTACCTCCTGTCTGATCACTGGTGTCACAGGTTCAAATCTTTGATAAAGGACAGCAAAAGATTTCATAATTAGGAGTCAAAGCTCCTCTTCTAATTCTGTTTTAACTGTCAACACGATGAGTAATAATGTTTCAATAAAGGCACTATTCATTAAAAACTCTTTTTTTTATATTTCACAGTAATAGGAAATTGAGCCATACAACACACAGACAAAAAAAGAGGTAAAAATGAGTGTCCTGTAAAAGCAGACATGATCTGAATAAAGGAAACTCTAATCTCCATTTTTGGAATTCAAATCAGGCTAATGAAAAAAGAAAACATTTTATACTTTTAGATCTTTTCTGCACTGATAAAAATTCAATTAATTTGTAAAACTTTCAATTCCCTTCCGTTGGCAGAAAGCATACTGTGTTGTTGATAGTTAATCATCAAAATAAATAATAATAAATGAAAAATAAATAAATAAACAACCTTGTTGACAGCAGAGCATGCACCTTTCAGCTCAAGTCCGTTCTGATAATGAAATATAAAACCTGCTTACTGTACATACTCAGTTATCAAGACATTCTCATAAATACACACACACATGCACACACAGGCACATTCACATGGTGCATGCAGCATAATGAATAATCACAAAGTCATAATTACCTTCTAACAACCTTTTTCTCACTACAGTGCATCTTTGTGATTGAAGTCCACCCACATTGAGTTAATTGCATTTATTCCCTGATGCCACAAATATGCAATTAAAATGCAGGCATTATACCCAGCCCTGCAAAATCATCAATACAGTATGCAGTTAAAAATAGAACCAGTGCTTGAGTCTAAAGAGCAAGCTGAAATTTGTTTTGGGCTGTAGTTTGTACCTGTAGTCTTCACTCACATGCATTTGTTCTGTTTTCCATTATTTTCAGTTTACCTCAATGGAAAAGATATTACATTTATTATACTGTGATATTAAATTATTGACAATCAGCCTGGAAGGAAAATATTATAAGCAGCAATATTATGCAGAGAAACTAGAAAAATGTTTTTAAGCTGAATATGCAAAAAGAAAGTTTGTTTGCTTTTACCATCTAATAGAGGGTTAATGTTTATTAACTACTTTAACCGACAAAAATTAAGATTGATTCAGTGAGGCTGATAAGAACAGGATGTGATTATTTCACATTGAACAATAATCAATTGCTGGTCAGACATTAACATTCCTTTTGTTGTGTAATATCATAATTGGAACTCTCTCTAAAACTACCTCTGAAAGAGGTGTGTGGTCCAACCTCAGGTGCTGCCCTGTAGGGCTTCTTTTTAGGGCTCTTTCTGTGGGAAAAATTACCCACTACAGAGGACTTCTGAGCGGCCCTGAAGATTGCTAGTCAGGATTTGCCAAGCACTATTTTTCAAAACTACCAACCTATCAGAAGCAAGTCGAGTCTCAGCAGACTGCTATTGTCTGTAACGGGACCCGTTTATTTCAGTTATTCAGTCCAATTGATCTTTATGAGTTAACTTCAACAGTTATTTCCTTCAAATCATCAACTTGTGTATTAGACCCCATTCCTACAAAACTGCTATAAAGAGCCCTACCCTTAATTAATGGTTGAATCTCTGATATTCTCAATCTTTCTAGCAGGTCGTTAAGGTGGCAGTAATTAAGCCTTTACTTAGAAAGTCATCACTTGACCCAGCTGGCTTAGCTAATTATAGGCCAAGCTCCAACCTTCTGTTTATCTCAAAACTCCTTGAAAGAGTAGTTGTAAAACAGCTAACTGATCATCTGCAGAGGAACAGTTTATTTGAAGAGTTTCAGTCAGGTTTCAGAATTCATCACAGTACAGAAACAGCATTAGTGAAAGTCACAAAGGATCTTCTTATGGCCTCTGACAGTGGACTCATCTCTGTGCTTGTCCTGCTAGACCTCAGTGCAGCTGTCAATACTGCTGACCATGATATTTATTACAGCAATGAGAGCATACAGAAGGTATTAAAGGTACTGCACTGCACTTTGAATCATATCTATCTAATAAACTCCAGTTTATTCATTTAAATGGGGAATCTTCTTAACACACTGGAATTCCACAAGGTTTAATGCTAGGACCAATTCTATTTACATTATACATGCTTCCCTTGGAAGGCACAGCATATCTGTTCATTGCTATGCAAACAATGCCCAGCTTTATCTATCCATAAAGCCACATGAAACACGCCAATTAGTTAAACTGCAGCAAAAAAACTGAATTGAACTGATTTTAATTATTTTATATTGGGGTCAGAATGAAACCACTTAATAAATACAAACAGTAAAGTCCATTTTTAAATTACTGAAAATTAAGTGATACCAGATACAAAGAATGGTAAATAATTAAGGAATAATGTTAAAGTATTCATAAAATATGTAAATTAATTGTAAAGTGGCAAACAATATACATTTTTTCTTTAGATTACATCAATTACATAACCAATTAAAGCCACAAGCGGCGATGATCAGGCCCTCGCACCCGGCGCGTGTCAACCCGTGGTGCATCGACCCGTGGCACAGTCAAGCCGTGCCTCACTCGGAGGTTGTCACGGACGGGAGAGTCACGGGCTCAACTGGATACTGTCAGCCCAGCAGGCTACTCATTCCTTGCATCGTTCGGCCACCGAAACATCTCCCGCGTCCATTAGGTGGCGTTGGCCATTGCCCACTAATTACATGTCACAATGCAGTGTGTAAAGCCTGCACCCATCAAAGACAATTTAATCCTCATGTGATGATGATTATCAGTGTACTACTGATTTCCTGTCGCCACTAGGTGGTGTTATGAGTGTGATCCAAAGCTGGTAGATGGGTGTGTTCAGACTCATTCACAGTCTCATGAAGCATGTGAAGTTTGGGACAGATTGGACAATGTATATTTGAGATGTGACAATCTGGTGTCCTGTGGTATATAATTGAAATTCCAAATTCAGAGGGTTGCTACAGCAACACTGTTTGCTATTGTATAAAAGCTTGGATACATTTTGATGGCCTACTTGTCTAGATGATCTGGAGTGATTTTGGTGTCACTGGGTCAGATGCCCTAGGAGGAGTTCATTAAAAAAGAGGGCCTGGAAATGGCAAAAAATGCCACAAAAATGATACCTTAAATTGAAGATGGCTGACTTCCTGTTGAGTTTCAGGTATGGCTCCAGGAGATTTTTTGCAGGTTTAAGGCTATTACATGAGCCTTCACAATTTGAAATACACAGAGGAAGCATAGTCCTGGGGCTGAGGTTTAGAAATTTTCAGGGGCTTGAAATTGAAAAAAGTCCAATTTCAGAAGGTTGCTATGGCAACACCATGTGATATTCTATAAAACCTTGGATAACTTTTGATGGGCTACTTGTCTAGATGATCTGAAGTGATTTTGGTGTCACTGGGCCAAATGCCCTAGGAGGAGTTCATTCAAATACGAGGCCTGAAAATGGCAAAAAGTGACACCATACATTGAAGATGGCTGACTTCCTGTTGGGTTTTGGGTACAGGGAGAACATGCAGTCTCCACACAGAAAGGTATTAGCTTGCCTGGAGGTTTGAACCAACAATCCTTTTTGCTGGGAGGCAACAGCATTAACCACTGTTGCATCCCAGTCATGTTTGGATGAATATACTAGAGAATTAGACTGACAAAGATTTTGTGCACATGCAATAGGTACAGTATGTTTGCATTTGTGTCTGCATCTGTTTGTATGCAGATATCATGAGTACAGAGGCAGAAACTCTTAATAATGCAGCTCATTGAGCAGGTTGGCCCCATCTCCATTAGCAGAGGCAGGTTGGCAGAAATGCTGATGATGCAATGTGCTGACCCAAATACTCAACCTGCTCCCAGCAGACTGTGCCAGCTGGGGCAATCTCTGTCTCACTTGCTTTCTACCTTGGTCTCTTTCGAAAACCTTTACTACTCCTTTTATTTCTTTCTCTGACTGTTTAAAAAAAAAAACAAGGCTCAGTGGTGTAACTTCTTTCTTTATTGTCCTGTTTCTGCCCTACTCTCTGCCTGCTTAAAAGTGATTCTCTGTGTGCAAGACAGTCACACTCACAAGCCCTTAGTGTCTTCTTTCTGGTCTCATTTTTCTCGCAACACCCTGTGTAGCCTGGTCTGAAAAATGCCTATTGAGTGAATGATATGTCATTGAGTTAGCCAGGAATCAAAAGCAAAGATGCTCATTCATGGTGTGCAAAAGCATCGTAGACATAAAGGCTGATGAAACCGCTCACCAGTAGCTGACAGGGGGGAAAATTGTGCAGAAAATGTATCACAGATAAAATAAGAGAAGCCTTTTGATCAGCTACACAAGATAACGTCAACCAACACGCTGCTCAACCGTGCTCTCATGCTGGTTAACTACAAAAGTACCAGATGACCAATTTCTCGCTCGTTGCTCTCACTAGACAGGCAGATCAAAAAAAGCCACTACAAAACACTCACAGGCCTTTTTATAACACCAGTGTGTGCCCAGGGGAACTGCTGTAGCTGTATCCACATGCACACATGTACACACATACAATGAAATTCCTGTAGTGTCATATTATATGACAGCCATTGTTTCAGTGGGGATGACACCCGTAACAGGAGCAGACTTGTGACCAGAAGGTCTTTTGTTACATTTTATGAAGCCATTGGTAAAATGGGCAGAAGCAATGCCTCATTTTTTGGGGTAGGTTTTTGTAATTTGTCGAAAACTATTGAGGACATACAAATTCCAGAGTCAGTTCAGCGAAATAGTCCAGGTCAAGTGACAACTCAAGCACAACAAGGCTCAGTTCAATGTTCAATGAAACCGGACACATACAAGACAACTGACATGTTAGTGATGGTCATCTCCTATAAAACGTCATCTTTTTATCATAGATGTTGTGCAGTAACTTCCTTGTTTTCCATCATTCTATAAGGAACCAGTTTATTGCAGGAACAAGTTTAGTACAGCACGAGTCTGCCAACAGCTGCGTACAGTTAACGTCACTGTTGGTTATTTTCATCGACTTTGGCTTTACAAGATGGACATGACCACTGTGCTATCACCCACTGGTTTGTATTTTTAAACCTCAATGTTCAGCATTTTGTTTGTCACAGTCAAGTTCTTTGGAGCTAGAACCATAAGGCAGAGTGTAAGCTAGCCGAGCTATGCTTCCTAGCTTGGCTAGCTTGTTACCTTGAATACAAGTTCAAGATGTGAACCCTATTGCCTAAAGCTCATTGTGGGTGCTCAATCCTTTTTCTCTGAAACACCTCAAAGTGGTCTGTTTAGAACTATGAAATGGACGTTGTTGATGTCTTATTTTCCTGGGGCATTTTTTATGAGGCACTATCTGCGACTGCTTCACAATAAAAGTCCACTTATGTTTCAAAAAGTTAAATTCCTCTTATTAGGAAGCACAATGGCAAAAAAAGTTTGATTTGCATTAGAGGCAACCAAATGCATGCATTTGTATCAGGAATGTTAACACAGACACAGTTTTTCATACTACCAAGACATAAACATTGTAGTGCAATGGGCCATAAGATCAATCATTATTGTGTCACCTTATTCAGTAATAGATTTGACTTAACAGTTATATAAATGAAATTCTTTGAGACTGCCACTTCTAAGCGTGGGTAAGTGTAGTAATGTGAATGTATAGCAAGATTTTTAAAGGAGGGCAGGTTCAACTCTGTTCAATCATCTTTTCTTTGATAAAAGAAAAATGCTCACATTATTCAATCTTGTTTTTCTCCTTGTTTGAAATGGTGAGACGAGACATGAATGCCCTGCACCGCTGAGGATTCTAAAAGCTAAAACCTGAGCTTTTCTAACAGAAAGCACGATTCAGGTTGTTCGTATCAAATGGCACATTGGCTTCACGTGAAGATGGAAAAGAAGGAAATTGACAGCTAATGGTTCATCCGCTGCCTCTTTTGACTGCATTTTCATAATGAACACTGGTAACATTGAATGCTCAGATTGCAAATGTGATGTGGCGGCGTTCGTGTCCCTCAGTGATAGGACACAGAGTACAGAAAATGTATCACTGCCACAATATCAAAATTCAAATTATACAGCAGAGATAATTCTGTGTAACTATAGCAGTTCTAAAACTTGAATCCTTTTTGTGGCTGGATCATTTTGGTTTTTAGCAAGGGGGCTTATGCGTATAATTACATAGTCACACTTATTTTCTGCATGACAGCCTTCGTGCCATAATAGCTTCTGTTTTCAGGAGGAAAAAGAAGAATGAATATCAGGTAAATTGCAATTCTCTCACCGTGTTTTTTTTTTCCACTAAGCCTGTGTCCGAAATTACTTTTCTGTGTCTTTTTCTGACAAGAACGATTGTATACCCAAAATGGGGAATTCTAAAAGCACCAGTTAATATGGGATACAGTAGATGAGAAGGCGAGGTAGATCTATTTCCTTGTTATGTTTAATGTTGGATGGTGCTATAAATTCTTTTTTCACGGACCTCTCGATATATTCTGAATACTCTAGCCTCCGACTGCCTGACGCTATCAACAACTTCATTAACAAGGAATTATTTCTGCATGCTGCATTTAAAATCTTCATTTGCATATTTAGTAGCACCGGTAATGTCCTAGCACTTCACTTATTGACACATTGTTGATTTTTATCCTTTCTTTTCATCCTTTCTGATGACATATGCGGACGTTGGCAGCAGGGCCCACGTTTCTGTAGTGTTAACGAGTTAAAGAAAAGGTCATTGACAGGAAAACGTTGTCTCTTGCTTGGCCTGCATATTCCCTCTAATGAGAGGGGCAGAGGGCAATATTAACACATTCATTAAGAGGTCGTGATTTACACTTATTATTCCATTATCGACCTTGATTTGAAATTTGCATCGTGCTTTCTTCGTTATTCAGTGGCAATCAATGTGCGCCAGGCCGTTAAGTTTTAAAATCAGTGATTGGCATTGATAAATGGAGGTGTCAGCATAACACAGAAGACAAAGACTAAGCAGGGTGGACAAAAAGTGCAGAGGGACACATTGGGGAAAAGGAAAAATCCTTATAGCAAAGAAGGAAATTATTAGAGGTCCAAAATTTTACAAGAAACGGAAATTAAAAGAAAATTAGAGGATCGAAGTATTTGAAGGAAGAAGAAACCCTGGCATTAAGGTTGATGTGCAGACACCCAATAATCAGACAGCCTTTCATCCTTTAACCCCCAGACAAAAGTATAGCGAGATGAAAGGTGAAAGAACAAGGGGGAGAAATCTGCTTTGGAAGTGCCTAAACAGTTTTGTTTTTTTAAGAAGTAAGGAAATATTGAAAGAAGGAGAGAGGGGAAGTTCTAGGGATAAATAAGGCAGAAGGGCAAATCTTTTTAAACATGGAAAAGATTTGAGTCAGTCACATGAGAGCATGTGGAAATATGGAGGTGAAACAATGTGTATGTGGGTTTTTTTTTTGTTTGCTTGTTTTTTTTTTCCTCTGCAGCCAAGCTTCCGTTCGTGTGAGACAAAGCTTAAAAGATTCAGGCTGGAGAAGCTCAACACAATGCCCTGTGCCAAACAATGAAGATTTTTACCCTCTAACTCCGTTGCTTCAGTTAGAATGAATTCACGCAGGAATATGAAGGTCAGGTGCTGTACGAGGCCATTAGTGCTTACTTATAAAGCCATTAATGTCCATTATCATAATTACTTTTGCTAACTCACACAAGCTACTGCTACTGAGTGAAAGCTACAAAAGTTGCAGCAAAACAGTCCCTCAGAATTCTCTCTGTCAGCCATTAGAGTGCTTTTCCTGCTTCACAACCATCCATTGTCTTCTGCTCTTCCACCTGACTGCGCCCACCTTCTTTCATTTTTTTTTCTTTTTCTTTTTTTTTTTTTTACAACCTGGAGCCGTCTCTTGCATATGTTTGCTCGCTATGAAAAGGTATGTCATTAATATGCAAGTGTGTGTCATGAATTACTCATGCAGCCCCCCTTGCCAATGCAGTCTATGTCAAGTTCAGTAAGTGCACGACAGTAGGAGGACTTTTGGCGGGCTGTACCACTGTACCTCCATCCCGACTGTTGAGCAAGCAGGGCTGTTGTTCCCCTTAAGGGGGCAATGCGTCCCCATTCCATACCTGCAACTCAGCTCCCAAAAGGATGCAGTTTCCTACACAGCACTACACTTCCTTCCTGAGGCTGAAGAGAACTCACAAATAGAACTTTTCTGAATCTAACTGTCATCAGGACAAATGTAGAGTGTATATGTTGTGCGTTTTTCATCTCCTTCCTTATGTGCAAAAGAGTCTCTTTCTGTACATTCAATCCCTCCTAGACCTCATTAGTGAAGAGCTCTCTAGTGACAGTATGTCTCACATTTCTTCCCCATGACAGACATCCAAGAGCACTATTTTTCTTTCCCTTGAGTGAGTTTTCTTTTTTCCAGCTGGTGAATTCACAGAGCACCGTGGTACTTAGGGTCAAAGGTTGATAACAGCCAACAATCCAATTTCACAGCGCCTGCCTCTGACAGACACCGTGTGATCTTGGGTGGGACCCCTCCCAATCCCCTCTCTGCATATCCTCAAGAACACTCTGAACTTAATCAAACTTTAATTAGCCCTCTGCTTTGGTGATAATTGTCAGTCCAGGCAGGGCCAGAACTCTGCTACTCCAAGATGCAGTCTGTATGTATCCAAGGCTAATCGTGACGGAAGAGATGTGGAGCCATTGGCCATAATCTGCTTGAAAACCAGATGAGACCTCTGTGCAACTCCTTGGTGTATATAACAGTTTTTCAGTTTGTCTCCAACTGCATTCAGAGCAATAAAATGAAGTGACAGATAAGCACATTCAGATAAATAAGTGTAAATGTAAGTGTGCTCTGACTGGTGAGGCAAGTCATACCAGAGAAGTAAGTACACATCAAACTTTTTTTAAACCTGATTCCAATCCCTCCAAGTAAAAGGAAGCAAAAGCTAAAAAACATTATCTAGTAGAGTGATTATCACCTGATATTGTCAAAGCCAATGTGCTAAAAAGCCTGCACTGAGTGCTTTAAAGCTATAAGGTCTTTATTTCACATATGTCTGGCTGGGTTAAACAAAAGGCAAAAAAGAAACCACACATTTCAGTGGGCGCCTTCATCTCACTAGAGGTTCAGGGCTAATCGAATTGAGAGTTTCTCAATATAAGACCAGAGTAAAGGAATCACAAGGAAAAAGCTGACCTATGTCGTTGATGTGTGTGCGGTATCGAGCAGTAGTCAGAAATATGATACATGGGTATGTTTTTAGAGCCAAAAAAGTAATAAAAAACAATTATGGTCTAAGACTCTTTGACCTGATGGAGAAAATCCATGCCAACCCAATCTTGTTGTACGTACTATGATCTTCTGAAATGAATGCCCTGTGAAATGAAATCAATGGAGTTACTTGCTCTAGAGCCACATCAGTCTGCTGAGATTGTGGCGCTTGTGGATTTAGAGGCCTACTGCTCCCCCTAAGATGACTTGGGTCAATAGCATTAATGTAAAAAATTTGAGGATAGCAACAGGGCACATTCACCCCTCAGGCTATGACACATTTCAAGTCAGTCTTCAGTTAACAGTGGTGGGTGGAAAAGTGAAAGCACTTCCATTGGGGGAAAAACAACTGAACAAAATTATTCAATGGTGATGGGAATATTGAATACAGGATGAAATCTGTTTGGAATAAGTAATTGTTTCTGCATAAACACAGAGAAATAAGGCAATGCAAACAGAAAAGAAATCAGCATCCTTGACGTAAGCTGATTCTTGCTTAACAGAAAGTTTGCGGAAATATTCCCTTTCCTGTTTTAACTTTACCACCCAGTTTATTTCCAGTATGTCTAGAAGTATGTAGCAGTACTAATTTTGCATGCATTTAACTGCATTTTATACTTAAAGTACCAGTGAAAAGTTTTTAATTTTTTTTTCTTTCTACGCCATCAGTAGTAAAGACATCTAATCTGGAATGCCATACAGTCGCCGCTGTTTGACTTATCACTTTGGACACCATTGGCAATACCTTAACCAGAGGGATTTCAGGTCTTAGGGCAGCTCTGGCTCACCTAGTAGAGCAGGTCAGCTACCAATTGGAAAGTCAGTGGTTCAGTCCCTGGTACTTACATGGCACCCTTCTACTCAGTTGAGCGCTCAAAGGACATTCTACTAAGACTATTCACCCAATTACACACATTCATACAACATTTTATCTGCACCTAAGCACTTTATAACATTCACACACAGACACACACACAAACACAAAAATGCATTCAGTATCTTGCCCAGTCCCATTGGGATGTGGACTAGAGGAGTCAGGGATCGATCCAACAACCAGTTGATGACCCACTCTGCCACTTGAGCTACAGCCACCCAGATACAACCAAACATGATGAAACTAGTGCTCATGAGAACCAAGCCAGTAAAATAATACTATTATTAGTATTGCCTACCATTGATGCAGAGGACTAGACCATTATATTTACAATCTCAGAAGGTGCCTCACATTAGAGTGCACACCTGTGCCTTAATGTCTCATTAGTGAAAGAAACCAATAAGAAGATTTGAACAACTTGAACAAAAAAGGGTAAGAAATGGATATTAGGCCAAGGAAAATCAGCACTTAAAAAAATGCTTCCAACCTCTGAGCATCTGCGAGATGGAGAAAAGGTGAAAAGCAGATGGCATGTGCATATGTGGTGTCCACTGTTAAGCATGGAGGAGGAGGTGTGATGGGACATATGACACTGTTGGCAATTTATTCAAATTTTGTGGCTCATGGCTGCTACAACATCCAGCAGGAAAATACCCTCCCACATGGTTTATAATAGAATAGAAGAGATCTGAAAAAAATCTTAATAAAAGTTTGTTTTTTGTCCTATTCCCCAGAATTAAATTCATATTGATATGTGGCTATTTTAACACAGTGGTGGCAATTCAATACACCTCACAGAAGTGGTCAGAAGAGGAAGAGAATACTACGAGTGAACAGAAGTGCACAGGGATATGGAGCTGAATTCAGGTAAGGGTTTTAACATAATTCGACTGCGCACAAATTTCATGACCTTACATTTGGAGAAAGAACATCAAGACAGATATGCTTCTTGAAGTCTTGTAAGTCCTTGTGCATCATGCAAGCTTTTAGTTTTACATCAGGCTTTTCTTTTTGGATTATTGTTGAATTTATCGGTACATGTTAAAGTTCTTTCAAGTCTAGCCCTGATACAGCTACACTAATGTTAAGACGTCTTAAAGGCTCAAAGTATCCCAGTGCTTTTGGCTTATCCTCTTCTCTTTGATTTATCTATTTTTCAGTTGTCATATCAGGGGTGAAAGGGAACAAAAGAAACTCAAACACAAATCCATTTTGTCCACAATGTGTGCATTAACATTAGGTTTCTTTCTTGTTCCCAAATGATAGAAGAGGTGCTCAGTGTATCGTGGGAGGTCCCCAAGAAGCCGCCCCCATAGCAATATAACTACGGGATGGCTAAGAGTAACTTGAGTTAGCCCTAACTGTAAGCATTATCAAAACTCAAAATTTGAAGCCTAATCTTTAAAGTAGAGAGGGTGTCTGCCTCCCAAATCCAAAGTGTGAGCTGCTTTCACAGGAGAAGAGTGTGATAGCCGAAGGCTCTGCCTCCCATTCTTATTTTGGAAACTGTAGGAACCACAAGTAAGCCTGCACTCTGAGAGGAAAGTACTCTGTTGGGATAATGGGTACTAAAAGGTCTTTAAGATATGATGGAGCTTTGTCATTAAGGGCTTTGTATGTGAGGAGAAGGATTTTAAATTCTTTTCTGGCTTTCTAGGGAGCCAATAAAGAGGAGCAAATATAGGAGAAATATAATCTCTCGTCCTAGTTCCTATCAGTACTCTCTCAAGTGATATCTATCAAGCACATATATTCTAACTTTGAATCATTTAACTAAATGTTATAGCTGTTTAACCCCTTATAGGGTACTTATTAAAATAATTCAAAATTCTAAATTTCAACCCTAGAATGTTATTGGAAGATATAAGACTTAATTACTTTTGTGATATTTTTCAAAATGTTTCATTTTCATGTAGAAAATCAAGGTCAGTGAAATTACCGTATTTGGTTCCTTGTCTCTAAGTGGTAAGGATATAAAAGGATATATAAAAAATACAATAAAATCACATACTGTATAGGGTGAAAGGGACATGTATTTTAGAACATTACAAGAGATTCATTACAACATCACTTTTTAGAACATTTCAACATGCACATTATTAATTTATACATTAAACCATTTCTACATGACCAAATGCTTCTTAACCTCACTGAGGCGAGGGATGGGTGTGATGTATAAAGGGTGGGAAATTACCAAAAATAGTCAGTTGCCCTATGAAGGGTTAATCATTTCTGATTGTGATGCACCGAAACATTTTGGTGTTACATATTGTTTTTGGTGGTACTGTCTACCACTGACAGCTTGAGGAACTCTTGAGCGCGTACATTTTTTTACTGAATTTTTGCAGACGGTGACTCTGTCTTGTATCAAAAATGAACATGTAACCCTACTGGATATTTTAGAGTTAATCTCTGCATATGCTGTGGTTTCACCATTCCAGAGAGGTGTGAAAAAGTTCAGGCCTGAGGATGATGATGATGAAGTTTTTGGAGCACAATAACTTGTTGTCTGCTTGCCACAATTTGTTTTTATTCTACTATGGACCTCAAGGGACATCTAAACTGCTGGAGACTGACAATAAGACTGAGATGCGGGGGACCATGCCTGTTGTAAGGTGTGTTCACTCCTTGTCCAAGAGATGTTCTGTGCTAACTGTATCTATATTGTATACTGGTCACATGCATCTCCTGAACACTTATTTCTGTGCATATTTCAAGTGCATATTTCATCATAATTTCCATAACAGTAGCTATAGATGGCTGTAGAACTTTGTATGGCTCTTACTGAACATGAATCATAATGTCAACAGGCTGTCATGCTGTCAGACATTATATACACTGGCTGATGTTTTATGTGTGCATGTTGTGTTTGTGCGTTTATCTACCCAAGGTCCATTACTCCAGCGATCCCTTTGCACTGATTTATGATAGGATTTTGAAGTTCCATGGTAGAGCGTAAAAAACTCACCTCCTGAAGGCGTAGCATTAGCATTCAAGGATACAAGTTCCCAGTTTAGCATAGACTGGGTAAACTTGTTCCCCTGATGGCCTGGTAAAAAGCAGACATTAAAAAGAAAGGGGGGGGACTTTTGAAGTACATGCTTCATGGATTCGTCAATAGCTGGTATTGACCCTTCCCACTTTTATTTAATAAGGCTCCTTTTCCTAAGGCTTGGTTAGCTGGATACTCATTGCTATGCTAGCAGTGCTGCAGGATCCTGTCATACTGCTGATGCAAAGTATTTCTACACTGATTACACCTCTGGGATTAGCGCAAATGCAAGTGTGTGTTTGTGCTTTGAAGTGTATATTAGGCGTTCTAAAGACGTGAGAAAAAGACTCATCATCTTTTTACACAAATGTCTCATTTAGTGCACATGTAATGCTATATTTGCTTTCAGATATGTTGTCATGCTTAAACTGCATGCTAAGAAAAAAAATACCTTACAATATATATAAAGTTTAGTTCATGTTTTAATATAAGGTCAAAATATAGTGCCTCCTCCGCATATACTTGACAATGGAAAGCCTTCAAATGATGCATGTAAATTGTATGTGAATACTGGCATCTGTGAGAAGGTGGCCTTCTTGAAAAGCCTGGGAAACTAGATTAACATGTGGCAAAGAAGTCCCCTGTCTTATAATTAGCCTGTGGATTAACATGTTATCAGCCATTCTTAATTGATCTTCATGAAAGCATCCGCAAGATGCGGCATCCTTGCACAACTATGGAATTCCCCAACTGTACACTCAGGCATTGTACCTTACTAAATAAATCCAATTTTGATTTTACAAACAGCGGATGTTCACAGATGTGAAGGTCAGTGCAAGACAGCTGGTTGATTTAATCTTACACAGGTGCTGTTCCATTTGTGTGTTGGGTCAGAGATTTAGCAGGTAAAAGGTACAGTACACTCAACTGTGCCACCGCTTGCTGAAGTACTATCAGGAGGGTAGAAATTAGAGGCTAATTTTATGCCCTCTTCCCCTCTGAAACAGCTTGATGCATCAGTGCCATGACACACGTGTTCATTTCCTCTCAGCCTTTCTGTAACCAACATGGTTGGACTTGAGCTGATAATTTCCCTGTATCTGGCAAGCTTGCCAAATGTTTGTTGTAAAAATTATAATAAAATATACTTTGACACCGCACTGGCCTGCTCTCTGATGTCTCACCTTAATTCAGTGCCCCAAATTGGAATAATATTTTACAGTAATTTCTGTTTATACTTAAGGCACAGATGGGGACATGTAAACATTATTTGTGCATAACAAAAACACCTGACTCTAATATAGGGCAGAGGTATTTTTTTAGGATGCCACTGTGAGGTTTTCACCTGAAGTACAGAAATGAAAATGTCTATCCCTGTGAGCCTATTCACATGTGCTCAGGGGGGCTGTATACTGGATTGTGCAAAAGTCTTGAGCTGCCCCTCATTACCTCTGCCAAGTTTTGAATTCTGATAAAACTTTGTAGGGGTGTAGAGTGGGGTCATGTTAACAATCCATAAACATTTGGCTTACATCCACCAAGGTCTTCAAGGTCAACTTAATGAGATATTGGTCAAAAATTGAGAAAAAGCCTTATAACTTAGAAACTATGATTCTTGGGTGCCAGATTAGCTCACAGAATGAGCAGGTGGCCATATGTCTTAGTGCTGAAAGTAAGCGGCCTCGGTTTCAGTCTGACCCATGGCCCGTTGCTGCATGTCTTCCCCTGCTCTTTCTCCCTACTTTCCTGTCTGTTCTTAACTGTTGCACTACCCAAGAAAGGCCAAAAAGAAGCTATAATTCTTAAAAATGTGGTGTATATTGTCAACATGTAGGAATAATAATGTCCAGTTAATTACAAATTAATACATATTATCCATACCCTAGTGCGTCATAAACTTTGTGCAATCAAAGTAAACATCTGTAATAGTACCCCATCTGAATTTTACAGCACTGCAAATTTAAAGTGTATTTAAAAATAACAAAGAAAACTAAATTAATATATACAAAATACAGTACTATTCCCAGAGAGTGAGTTGTCTTTGTCGAGGTTTGTGTTCTCTGAGTGATTTTTATTTCTTTACATTTTGCTAGAAAAATGGGAAGTTGGTGCAGTGAGTCTGAAACATGCAAACATACATGCAAACATACATGGAAATACAGCATGTGAGGCAAAAGCAGAGTTTGTACAGTTCCCATTAGCTTGAAAGTCAATCTTTGGTGTGACCACCTTCATTCTTCAGCATAGCCTGAACTCTGTGAGGCAGCTTTCTTGTCATTTCTTTAAACAGTCTTCAGGAATAGTGATTCTTCTTTTGTAAATTATTAGTTTGCCAACCTAAAATATAACATGAGAATCACACAAGGATTTATGAGTAAAAGAAATAAGAGTTCTTATAAGCACTCTTATAAGTGATAAATTCCTAGTATGGCACAAGAAATCCAAGAAGTCTAACTCCACAGCTCCTTCTGACTAACCTTAAGACCAACCTCATGACACTTGCTGCTGCTCATAGGGCCAAAGGAATACAGACACTCCAAAGACTGTGGTCATCCTTCACTAGTATGATAAATCATGCCAAATCATATTTTTTAAACTGAAATTTGCTTTAATGAGAAAGTTTCAGACTGCCTCTTCACCTCACACATGCACACCAGCATGATTTACTTGTCCAGAAATAACAAACTGAAAACCCTTCAGCTTCCCAGGGGAATGGAACTGAGCCGAGCTACCATATGGAGGTGGGTGGGCCACGTCTTGTGGGAGTGTATGTGTTGGTTCTACAGAAACAAGCCGGTAGTGGTGGAGGTCATCAATAAGCGTCATCCTCCCAAGGGATGGGCCATGATAGGAGTTTCTGTTTGGCATCACTCGCTCTCCCTCATGCAGCTGTCACAGTTGCATGGCTTAAATGACAGGTGGGAGACACCAAAGAAGGACCTGGGGAAGGATCTGAGAAAATTGTTTTATAGTCTGCCTACGTAAAGTGTGAACATCTGTTGGCAATAACATCTGTGGACAAGGATTCAAGCTCCATATCATTAGAGAGAGTTTTCACTTGTGCCAAATTCTGCCAGAACAAAATCTGCAACGTTGCAGGTCAGCCCAACACCTGTATATACTGTAGAATTCAAAATCTGTCATTACATTTTGTGAAATAATTACTCCAGATTTTTCTGCCACTTTCTATTTTCCTTTGCTATGACTAGTAAAGAGCATAGAAGTCCAACAGAAGCCCTACCACAATAACATGACATGTTTTAAAGACATCAAATATAGTGTTAGTTCAGGCAGACCACAAAGTCAAGATCAGCTGCAATTTTCAGTGCTGTTCTGTGCTTGGGATATCACTGCTGCTCTCACCACCTCCGGCTTTCCATGTATGCATCTAATCTTTACATAAGAGAAAAGTAAACATACATCTTTAATATAGTCTGGATGCCAATAGTCAAAAGTTTGGAGGTTTTGATTTTGTTTTGTTTTTATTTGCGGACAACACAGCAGTCATCGGACTCATACGTGACGGTGACGAGTCTGCATATCGGCGGGAGGTTGAACGGCTGGTGCTTTGGTGCAGTCAGAACAATCTGGAACTAAACACGCGTAAGACTGAGGAGATGACAGTGAACTTCAGGAGACACCCCTCATCAATGATTCCCCTCACTATAACTGACAGCCCTGTGATGACTGTGAAGACCTTCAAGTTTCTGGGAACCACCATCTCTCAGGACCTAAAAATGGGAGCTCAACATCAGCTCCATCCTCAAAAAGGCCCAACAGAGGATGTACTTTCTGAACCAACTGAGGAATTATGGTCTACCACAGGAGCTGTTGAGGCAGTTCTACTCCGCGATCATTGAACCTGTCTTGTGCTCTTCTATCACAATCTGGTTTGGAGCAGCAACAAAACAAGACAGGAACAAACTGCAGAGAACTTTTAGAACTGCTGAGAAAATCATTGGTGCTCCTCTGCCCAACCTTTAGGACTTGTACACTTTTAGAACCAGGAAATGGGCAAAGAAAATCATCACAGACTCCTCACACCATGGACACAGTTTATTTCAGCTTTCCTAAGGCAGGAAATACAGATCACTACGCAAAAACTACCAGACACTCAAACAGTTTCTTTCCTCTTGCCATCACACTCATTAACAGCTGATCAATAACACTGATCTCTACACACATTGCCTAAATATTGTTGTTACACTACAACGCACACTACACTTTATTTTATTTTATTATTTATTAGATTTTGTATATTGTATAGTTCTTAAAATTACACTGCACCTTCCTTTCCTAGATTTGTATTTGTATATAGTATAGCATTTAAGTTGAATTATATGACACTGTATAGTACTAGAGAGACACCATCAACCAGAACCAAATTCCTTGTGTGTGTGAACATACTTAACTAAAATAAACCTGATTCTGATTCTGATTTTCATATTTTATTTATTTATTTATTTTTTGCAGTACGGCTCACATAGACACATATGGAAAGCATAAGGCAGGGAGAGGAGCTGCAGGACCTGTTTGAGCACAGAGCAGAACAGACATTAGTGATACAGATAAGTCATGCAGAGAATGAAAGAGGAGTGGGGGTGCAGGTGGGTTGCAAAGCAGTTTGCAGTGGCACAGTGATGGGCAGACTAAAGTGGCTTAAAAAGTGCGCCTATATGAGAGCTAACGATGTAGAATGGTATTAAATGAGGTACTGGCTGATTAGGGCACTGAAAGGGAAGGTTTGCAAGATGGTAGTGAGACCTGCTATGATATATGGGTTAGAGACAGTGGCACTGACAAAAAGACAAGCTGAAGGTTGCCAAGCTGAAGATGGTAAGATTTTCATTATGCGTAACCACAATGGACAAGATCAGAAATGAGTTTATCAGAGGGAAAGCTCAGGCTGAGGGCTTTGGAGTCAAATCTGGAGAGGCAAGGCTGAGATGGTTTGGATATGTGCAGAGGTTGTATGATGGATGTACTAGGCAAAGGATGCTGATAATGGAAAAGAGGAAGAACACAGAGAAGATTCATGGATGTAGCGATAGAGGACATGCAGAGGGTTAGTGTGACCCCTAAAGGTAGCAGCTGAAAGAAGAAGAGGGCACTGAGATCAGCTAATCTGCTGAGCCTGGCTTCACGATGTGCCTAAATTGACACCAAGTTGCCGAGACTTAATCCTTTTATTCACAGGAGGACGGCAAAAATAGACATCAGGAAAATAGAGATGAATAAAAAAAAAAACTAGAAAAATTAAATAGATATGTGTAGTTCATCCCATGACCATTCTCCTATATGTGGCATTAATGGCATAAAAATATCTTGATGCATTATACACTGACAGTTGTTATTCTGTGCATAAAATGCTTTGTCATGTTTTATTTTTTTTGTTTTGTTTTGTTTTTTGCAAGATGTCCTGTTTAGTGAAAGCATTACTAATAAAAACTTTCATGTTCCATGGTGCAGACTTGGGCTTGCAAATCTGCCCTCTAGGCTCAGCTGTCACATAGGATGCAGCAATGTTCTTCTTACAGTATGCAGTGTGTCTGCACAACATTCTTCACGATGACTGTCTCGTTAGGCCCTGTATTGTCTATGTGCTTCAGGCATAGAGGCACAGTGGTTTTGATTAGCTCCATTATTTATTTTTTTTATTACCTCTCCCCTGACCCATCAGTTCACTGTCCTCTCTCTGTTGTGGGCTTATTAGGGGGATTTCACAGCCTGAGGACATCAGTAAAAAGTTTAAACATCAACAGATCATGAGCCTGTTTTACTTTTAAATTGATGGGCTATTGATAAATGACCTATCGCAGCACCAAAAAAATATGCTGAACATACAAAAAAAAAAAAAAGAAAAAGAAAAGAAAAAAGAGCCATGGCCCCAGTCACCACCATGTTTATGTTCGGCTCCAAAGCTCTTCTTAAAAGCAATTTCCTTCCTTTCCTGAAGTTGAGTACAATCTTTTGAAATGCTGCAAGTAGGAGGAAAGGGAAATATTGAACTGACATCTACAGAATTTCAATGTGCGTGAAGAAACATATTTTCATACTGTAGGTCCTTGTATGATTCCCTGTGTATATAAAGAGGATGAGGGAATAAAGTGTCGTAACAGACAGATTCAAACTTAGAAAAAATATATTAAAGCTGGGTGCACAAGGATGTATGTAGATGTGTGTGGGTGAATGTCTGTGCTTTTGTGGTGTACATATCTGAGTGTGTGTCTATGTGAACATGCTGAAAGAGTGTGATAACCAGAATGTGCGGTCACCTTGCCTTATGATTAAAGGTTTGTGCTCTTTAGCTGCTTAAAAGAAGCCTGTTTGACCTCAAAAGGCGGAAAGGAACACAGCAAGAAAAAAAGCAGTTTTTTTTTTATCAGTCACAGCCAGAAGCCAATATTTTGCAATTTTTTTTCTCAGATTAGGCTTATTCACAAGGTCCTATAGATGAAATGCCTTCAAAGATAATAAAGAGATTAAGATCACACTGAGAAATCCCTGCCAGGGAGAGAGGAAAGCATTTGAAATAAACAAAGCAGTTCAACTTTCAACAATTTTTGTACTGTTTTTTTTTTTTGTCCCCATCCACCCCCACCCCCTCCCATCAATTTGGATTTGGCTTATTCTTAATTTCTTAAATCGTCACATTAAGATCTTATGATGCATTCATTTTTTTCTTTCCTAGGTCAGTAGGATAAAACCAAGGAACATAAGCTCATCACCACAAAAAGGCCACCTGGGAAAATGTGAAAAGGATCCTGACTCAATGCTGAAAAAAAAAAAAGAAAGCTTCAATTGAAAGAATGAAATGAAATTTGAAATTACCAATAATGTTCCTGGAACAGGAGCTGATTGAGGTACTTGATTATTCCACTGGCCGCACAATCAAAGCCATGTATGGACGACACTCTCTTTCCAAGCTCTCACCCGTTGTCTTGCTGTAAGAGAATCTGGAGAAGCTGTGGGCGGCCCCAGGTGTCAGTTTAAACTTGAAAATGATAGTGCAACACTGCCAATATCCATTTTTCTCCTGGCTCAATAAGATCATAACAATGAGGCAACAGGACTTCTATAAATGGATGCAGATGATTTTGTTGCACATTGATTAGTCGAATTTCAAAAAGAGAAACCATTTTCAGGCGACGCTCTAATGGCATACAGGCACTAACAACAACAAAATTCTTTTAACCAGCAAATAATATTTTAGGCACTTTTTGTGGCCTGCTGACAGGAATCATATGATCTGTTATTATTCATATTTCTTCCTGATCTCAGTGTATACCTGGCAACATCAGTCGCCAGATACATTATTTGCTATCAGCTTGTTTTCTTTACAGACAGAAAATTGCATATCCCTGCCTTTACAGACTTTAAAATTGTTCACTATATACAGTACTATGCAAAAGTCATGAATCACCTGCTTTAGCTGAATCTATGAAAAATGCCAAAGATAACACAGTTTGAGAGGCATAAAATAGTATTGTTTTGTTTCTTAAAACCAGCTAATAGCTGTCAAAAAGCTATTAGCTGAAAACATGGCATATCTTGACATGATGTGTTGTGTGTCCTTCAAAAAACTTTGATGAAACTGGAAGAAGTGGAAGGCCTAAAAAAATCTATACAGCAAATGAACAGTATTTGAAAGTCACGCCCTTAAGAAACATATATTAAATAAACAAAACTGAGCACAGACCTGGCAGATGCATCGGGCCCTTAATTTTGAAAAAGCTGCTTGTCACCTACAGTAAGCTTTAGCCAAAATGGTCTTGGTGGAAGTGGAAATGGACTGGTACTTATTTAGTGCTTTTCTACTCTGCTTGAACACCCAAAGTGCTTTATAAAACATGTTTCATTCATCCAAACACATTTATCTACATCTAATTGCTTTCTATCTAAAATTCATACACCAATGAATGCATCAGGAGAAACTAGGGGTTCAGTATCTTGCCCAAGAATACTTTGGCATGCAGACTAGGGCAGTAAGTAATTGAACCACCAACCTTGCAATTGGTAGAGGACCTACTCTATCTCCTGAGCCACAAGAAGCCACCCTTAAGGAAGGGAAACAGGGAGAAAAGGCTGAGGTATGCCAAATTACACAAGAACAGGACTGAAAATCAGTAGCAACAGGCCTTATGGACCGATGGATCCAAAAATATTGGTTTAGATCGATATACGTATATGGAGGACGTCAGAAGAGAGATACACCAGTGAGTGCCTGCAGCCATCTGTAAAACAGGGTGGATGCTCTGTTGTAGTTTGGGGCTGCCATTCTGCCAGTGGTGTTTGGGGATCTTGTCAAAATTGATGGAATTATGAATACAGAAAAGAAAGCACAATAAGATTTTAATTCATCGTGTAATACCATCTGGAAACCATCTGATCAGCAGCGGCTTGATTTTTCAGCATGACAGTGTTCCTAAACACAAAGCCAATGTAGTAAAAGCACACAATGGAGCACTGTGAGTCATGGATTGGCCTCCCGGAGCCCGGACCTCAACATTATTGAAGCAGTGTGGGATCATCTTGACAGAAAACAGAACAAAAGGCAGAAACATCCAAAGAATAGCTTTGAATGTCCTTCAAGAAGCCTGGAGAACTATTCCTGAAGGCTACTTAAAAATGTACTCTCTATTTTTGCTTGATGAGCTGTATTTCTTTTTAATCTTTCTACAAGTTTCAGTAAATTGCTGCACCCATTTCACATTTTCCCAGCAAAATATATGTGGGGTGGCTCAAGATTTTTGCATAATAATGTAACTGGGTGACAGAGTAATGCAACCACAGTGTCATAATTCTAGTTCTTACTTACCCTTTAAGGTCAAGTAAGGAAAAGTGAGTAGTGTTGTCAGTGAACGCAGCACACATTATAGCAGTAGCAGTCGCTGAAATAATCAGTACTGTCACAAAGGAGGTCCTGCTCTCATCAACACATCGGCAGCCACTGGTGGGAAGCCACTGCCCTGCCATTAATAAAGAGCTGAGACATGATTGGAACCAGTAGAGGACAAAACC
>JAMQGT020001181.1:0-17799 GCA_024447675.2 Pterophyllum scalare | reverse complement strand
CAACAATTTGTCCTCTTTTGAACTCTGGTATGTCACCCATAATGTTGTGTGCATTGCAATATTTTGAGCAAAACTGTGCTCTTACCCTGCTAATTGAACCTTCACACTGTGCTCTTATGTGTGTAATTAATGAAGATTGGCCACCAGGCTGGTCCAATTTAGCCATGAAACCTCCCACACTAAAACGACAGGTGTTTCAGTTTCATTGTCCAACCCCTATATATCCATTCATTACACACAGACTGATATATTTCAAATATTTGTTTCTTTTAATTTTGATGATTATAACTGACAATTAATGAAAACCCCAAATTCAGTATCTCAGAAAATTTGAATATTGTGAAAAGGTTCAATATTGAAGACACCTGGTGCCACACTCTAATCAGCTAATTAACTCCAAACACCTGCAAAGGCCTTTAAATGGTCTCTCAGTCTAGTTCTGTAGGCTACACAATCATGAGGAAGACTGCTGACTTGACAGTTATCCAAAAGACGACCATTGACACCTTGCACAAGGATGGCAAGACACAAAAAGTCATTGCTAAAGATGCTGGCAGCAGAAGATATGAAGAGCTCTGTGTCCAAGCACATTAATAGAGAGGCGAAGGCAAGGAAAAGATGTGGTAGAAAAAAGTGTACACGCAACTGAGATAACCGCACCCAGGAGAAGATTGTGAAACAAAACCCATTCAAAAATGTGGGGGAGATTCACAAAGAGTGGACTGCAGCTGGAGTTAGTGCTTTCAGAGCCACCAGGGCTGGGCAATATATCAGTTTTTTTTAAATATCGATATATTTTCATACACAATATAAAATGAGACAATATCGTTTATATTGATGTAGTCTAGTTCGCGTTACAATCATACTTGTAGCTCCACCAGTTCGCCTTTCTCTTCTCCCAGTTTGCCTCTGCACAGCTTCGCACTGCCCCGCCTCTCTCCACTTCACCCATTAATCATGCAGGAAGCAACCGCATGGCAGTGTTCCCAACTTAGTGACTTTGTTGCTAGATTTAACGGCTTTTCAGACCCTACTGGTGACGTTTTCCCCCAAAAGCGACTAGCAACAAATTTAACTACTTTTTTCAGTGAGGTCGGAGAGTTTTGGAAACCTAAAATCCTCCACTGTTGCCGTGTTTTGTGTACATACAGCCTTTGTACTGCATCCGTTCGTACGCTTTGGCATCGCCCGGACCCCCAAGAGTCCCTGTCTGCAGGTAAGGCAGTGCCGCCATATGCAGCAGAAGTTGGTTTGTAGTGTAAGTCACATGACCTTGATAGCGGAACCCACTTACAGACGCTGCATTGAGCGGGTGGGCCCGTTGTTGTGATATGTCAGTAAATCCATAGACATATGCACTGAGATGGTTAAAATCCTGCAGATGGAATTTTGTTCAGTCAGTCAGTCATGTGCAGGAGCCTGTACCTGGATGTACAGCTTTGTAAAGAATAAGTCAGCTTTTTGCTATTTTTGTTCTCTATCTTTTCTATTTACATTTTAATTGCACAGCTGTGAGTCTTTTTATAGAGGAAAAAAGCATTAATTTATTTGAGGAGCATTATTATTTAAATATGCCAATAGTTTATTTTTGAGTAATTTCTCATTTACATCTACAGCTGAATGTTAATAAAAACATCTGTGTGACATTTGGGACATGTAGCTTTGACTCTGAAGTGCATTAATTGTTTATAGGAAGAAATATGGACGAAAATATATCAACATATATATCGTACATCGGCATTCAGTTAAAATGGTTAATGGTGTTGGTGCACTGTGTTTCCTGAGGTCCAAGGTCAATGTAGCCGTCTACTAGGAAGTTTTAGAGCACTTCATGCTTCCTGCTGCTGACCAACTTTATGGAAATGCAGATTTCATTTTCCAACAGGACTTGGCACCTGCACACAGTGCCAAAGCTACCAGTACCTTCTTTAAAGGACCATGGTATCCCTGTTTTTAATTGGCCAGGAAACTCGCCTGACCTTAACCCCATAGAAAATCTGTGGGGTATTATGAAGAGGAAGATGCGATACACCAGACTCAACAATTCAGAAGAGCTGAAGGCCACTATCAGAGTAACCTGGGCTCTCATAACACCTGAGCAGAGCCACAGACTGATCGACTCCATGCCACGCCGCATTGCTGCAGTAATCCAGGAAAAAGGAGCCCCAACTAAGTAAGTAACTGAGTGCTGCAGATGCTCATACTTTTCATGTTCATAATTTACAGTTGGCCAACATTTCTAAAAATCCTTTTTTGTATTGGTTTTAAGTAATATTCTAATGTTCTGAGATACTGAATTTGGGGTTTTCATTAGTTGTCAGTTATAATCGTCAAAATTAAAATAAATAAACATATCAGTCTGTGTGTAATGAGTGAATATAATATTCAAATTTCACTTTTTAATGGAATTACTGAAATAAAATCAACTTTTTCATGATATTCTAATTTTATATATGTATACTGGCAGCAGTCCAGGAGGATTCAATCAGTCACTATAGTTAAATATGGGACATTTACTGAGAATTCCAACTTGGATTCTGCTGTCAGGATGGTGTCATTATTAGGGAGATTATTTTTATTTACAAATGTAGATACTTGAACGCAAAACCATGTATAAACAAAGGCCTAACAAATTTAGACTCCGAGTAGATAGCTGAAAATTGCAAATGACAAGTAAGCCCTTATATTAGTTGCTCTGTGCAATCATTTTTAGCTATTTTAAGATGACCCCTTTTTTTGTTGTTTTTTCTCTCCCAAGATATAGTTTGTGCTTTTCTTTCTTTTCTCTCTCTTTTAATGCTCAGCTATTGTTACCACCTTGTACTAATGTTCATAAATAAAGTTTAAAAAAGAAAATCTCAGGTCCTATTAGATTTATTGAAACATTGACTGTCATCATACACAATCATACACAGGTTTTTGACATGAATAGACCTCTGTTACCATCACCCACACATTAATCAAAAACACTAAATAAATGAATGAACCACATGGGGTTGCTCAGGAGGTAGAGCTGGTCATCTGTTACTTGGAAGGTTGGTGTTTCGATTCCTAGCTGCTCCAGTGTGCATGCCAAAGTATTCCTGGGCAAGATACTGAACCCCAAGTTGCACTCCGATGCAACTTGGAGTATGAATGTGCATCAGTGTTATTTAGTAAGCACTTAGCTGTAGAAGGAAATGCATGTATAAATGGGTTTGAATGGGTAAATGCACTTTGAATATATAAAGCGTTTTGAGTGCTCAGCTAGAGTAGAAAAGCGCTATTTAAGAACTAGTCAGTTTACCAAATCAAACTAAGGTGTTTTTATTTCTATACTTGGCAGTGATTATTCCTATACTGACACTGTTGCAAGACAGCCATGAGGCCATCACAAATAGCTGAAATGACTATGGTTTTGACCCGCAATGTGGCTTGTGTGCACATGATGCCTCGTGAGACTAACCTTTATTCAAACCAATTGGATGCAAAGCTTCATCTGATCATCACTACCTGTATTAACTTTTTGCAAAACATTCAAATCAGGAAATAGAAGAAAACAATTCTGAGGTCCATGTAACATTTCCGGTTGGTTTCTTCCATTCAAATATTTGCAAACAGAATATATACAATACGTTATGCAAGGTTCAATCCAGCAGTTGATCGCCCGGTGCTGCACCATGCTGAGGTCTGCGCCGGGCTGAGAATTTCACCAGTTCGTTATTGGAACTCTTCGCCACCACTGCAATGAGAAAGTGGGTGCACAACCTGCGCAGTCACCGATACCAGACTAGATTTTTTTTGCTCTTGCTAGATTGCTGCACTATCATATGTTCTGTTCACACTTGATTTTGCAAGTCTACAGAAAGCAAAATGGCAACCATCATGAAACCGAGGGGAAAGGAGCTCAAAGGACAATTTAGTGTTTCCTATTAAGCACAAAATCACAGCAGCTGTGGCAGGTCTTTGAGAAAAAAAATCTACAGTTCCCAGCAAAATGATGTTACCTACTGTTGTCGTAGTTAGTGGCTTGCATTAAAAACGTGGTAGTTCATGCTGACGTGTACGTAGGAAGTGCTGTTAGCAGCTGATTGGGTCGATAAAACAACTGGATTATAATGTTTTTGTTGTGCACGCTTTTTATGTGATATCTGCAAACCCATTAGTGGAAGAAAATGGTGCCCTGGGACATGTTGAATGCATGACATATAACTGTAACTCTTCTAATTAATATACCAAAAAAATTATTGCTCTAATACGGCTTGAATTAGAGTTCTGCGCGAGTCCTATGTACGTAACCAGAAATCCCCTCCAAACCCTAAGCTGTAACATACAACATAACTTAATGTGCACCTCTTAGGAAATTTAACTACACGTCAGGTTGATGCAGCCTGCAAGGATTCCGATTACAGTGTAGGTTTCAGAGGTGACTTACGGTTATGTACCTAGGGCCCGCGAAGACCCAAGACACAAGTCTAATTCAAGAATAACTGTTCACCATAAGTCAATTAGCAAGTGGCCCCGGCGTTTGTCATATATATAAGCAAGCTATTTAGCATTAACAAAATAATAAGCATTAGCTTGCTTATGCTTTTCCCCCAGCCCCGCTAAATGCGCCAAGCTGAATTTTTTTTCCTGACTAGAACCCTGATTATGTATGTAATAGAGTGTAAGTGGGATACACTGTAGGATATCTCTCAGTCTCAAAATACTTCAGGATTTTTATTATCAGCACCAATTCTGGAGCCAGAAGAGAAGATTCTAAGCTGATCTTCATATCTTCTGCTGTCAGGGACCATCAGGGTAGATTTGGAGCCTCCCTTGACATTGAATTGCATTTCATTCAGGAGTTCTGACACAACACCGATCTTTTCTTTGAGCCACTGCAAAATGTGCCTTGTTTTCTTACTATGCTAAAAAAAAAGGGGGGGGCAGATGGAGAAGCACAAGAATAAGAAGCACATGAAAATGGAAGATGGGAGGGGAAAAGGGTTTTATGAGTGAGCACTGAGCCTGTTAGGCTGGAGGATGATGAGTACTAGTGACACCACCTAATTTAGCTTGCTGCCAGTGCTCAGCTGGATGCTGCTAAAGCAAGTGTGGGAGCTGCATGGGTGTGGTGCTGAACAACAACGTGGCATAGAGAGGTAGCAGTGAAGGTGCTCTGGTGTAGTGTCAAATCTAATACATAGCCACTTACAGTACAATTCAAATGCTTTTTTTAATGTGAGGGTGACATCTGCATCTCAAACACTGGCTTCCAGTCTGAAATGATGTTGCTCCAAACGTGGACACACGCCATGACAATCCTATTACTGAACAAAGACAGTGGAATTACCTCCTCTATGCCTATGTCCCTGAGTCAACAAACCATTTTAATATCCAGCCTGCATCTGAAGCAGCAATGGGGTATATAAGCTTTTGGAATGGGTAGCCTTTAATAAGCTCTTTATACATGCCCTTTGAAAACCGTGCTCCTCCACTCATCATGAGCCTCTCTCTCTATACACAAAGGAATGCCACACAAAGAACCGTGTGAGTCTGCAAATCAATACAAAAAGCCCCACTGTTGGCTGTTTGCACTTATAAGAAAAACCTTCTCCTTTGACAATCACACACTGGCTTTTGAAAACATCGCAATCACAGTTTAGTTGCAAAACAAAATAAAAATGTCAGCACAATGCTAGCAAGCATGAATAAATAGCAGCAGCAGTATAGGTGCCATGCTCTAATGAGCAGCTATAAATGCCGAATCCGATTCACTAAATCATGAGGATATATTCAATCCTGCTCATCTGTAACCACTAACAGTTGACTGCACATGAGTCATGCTACTCCGAGCGCCCTGAGAAGACTCTCGTCTATCAGACGTAAATTAAAGACGCCACGTTTCCTTAAACATTTCAACCCGTCTGCTTCCACTCTAGTTAACTATAGCGCTGCTAAGCAATTTCCGAAGACGTGTCTGTAACGAAACAACGTGCCTTTCAGTAATTGACCAAATGTGCAGGACTTTACCGTGCACGTTAACGAATTCAGCAAAGCAACGCAGATTTAAATTGTTTATTTTGACTGCAATCTGGTGAACATAAGAGCCCATCGTACATGCGGTACTTAAGAAGTATTTCTTCTTTTACAGCATGTTGCATGTCTGAACCAAGAAAACCAGGGTCAAAACTTGGTGAAAGAAATTGTATTATCTCGTTATAGTACAACTCAACTAAAAAACGACAACTGTCGCGAACGGATAAAAGCGAACAGGCCAGTGTCAGTTTGGCCCGTTTGTCATTCAGGAAACTAATAAAGTTAACTGCTAGACCACTGTTTAAACATTTATTAACGTAGAATAAGCGACTTCTTTTAATCAGACTAACAGTAGATGAAAGGTAATTCCACTGTCTACTTTAATGCTACTCAAGACGAGTTCTCTGGCCAAAATACTGACAGTGTATCTGAGCTAAGAAAGGGGAAACACAGGTATTCACGTTCTCGATGGTACATAAACCCCGCGAGGGAAAATGCTCTCTCCGAAAGTTAAATTAATGTTTGACAAAAAAGCAAACATCCACTCTATAATGCTGCCAACTTTGTAACTGCCGAACCATGGACTATTCCTTCAGACGGTTTCTAGCGCTTCTCTTTGTTGGCAAAGCAAAATCTAAAAGCTGTGACCAAAAACCTGGCAGAAGAAAGACAAATACCGAGCGCCCCACTCCAAGGCCTTTGAAGCGCAATGTGACTTTTAACTGCCTTCTCTCCTTTCCTCCCAGACAATAAACATTCCTCAGACAGGCAGCAGCAGGCTGGCCGCAGACCCTACGCCATTTTAGTTAGACAACACTCAGCTTCTTCGGGGTTCTTGAACAAAGAGCTTTTCTAAGGGAACTCAACCGAGTATACGTATACGTTTCGCGAAATACGTAAGGAATCTCAAAAACACACCTACGTCGTGTTGATTCAAGGACACTCACCAGTGTTTTCTTCTATCCTTGTCCCAAACAGAAGGACGATCACAAAAACCAATACTGCATCCATCGTGGCTGCGGACCAGACTGGCACTCGACTGCTAACTTCTCCCTGCTCAGAGGACGATAGGCATTGATTGGCTGACAGAGCAGCGAATCCCGCCTAACCAGAACCTGCTCGGGAGAAGATCGATGCTGATTGGCGGATAGACGTTCCACATCCCGCCTCACTAGAGCAAGTCTGTCGTTCCTGTAAACAAATTCGTGCTGTTCACTACATAGACAAATATATATATATATATATATATATATATATATATATATATATATATATATATATATATATATATATATATGATAGATAGATAGATAGATAGATAGATAGATAGATAGATAGATAGATAGGTAGATAGATTGATTGATATATAGATAGATAGGTATATATATAGATAGATTTTTTTAAGCCTGTCATGTCTAGCAGTTTTCACAATCAGAATCATGATCCGAATACACTGTCGTGCCAAACATAATTGCTTTTTACAAGAGCTCTATAAATTCTGTATAGGCTCCTCCTGTTAATGTTTTTCTTTTTATTTCATGTATTCGTTCATTTCTATTACTGTCCACACAATATGACTGGCAGGTCTGACTGACAGGAAGAAAAGAGTAAGAAGAAGAGAAAAGAGTAGAATGGAGAAAACAGAAGAAATAAATGGACAAAGCACAGGTACACATACATACATATATACATATACACATTATATACATACAGACATACATACAGTGCGGAAAATAAGAATTTGATACACTACCGATTTTGCAAATTTTCCCACCTACAAAGAATGGAGAGGTCTATAACTTTTATCGTAGGTATACTTGAAACTGTGACAGACAGAATCTAAAAAAAAAAATCCAGAAAATCACATTGTACAATTTATTAAATAATCAGCTAGCATTTTATTGCATGAAATAAATGTCTGATACAATAGAAAAACATAACAAACATAAAAACTGCTGCTGCTCCCTCATCTAACACCCCAAGACCATAAGACAGCATCCACCCAAGTTCCCACCACCAGCAACTGAGGCCCACACACAGACACCACAAAGAATTTTATAATCATGTTACATTGATATTACTTTACTACAACTCAATATTGTGTTATATATTTTGTATATTTTTAAACAATCATATTGGAAAGAAAACTGTTAATCTGATCTATGGGATATGTAGGAATGCACACTAGGATTGGATAGAATTTTCCACAAACTGTTTTGTAGCCTGAGACAAAGAAGAAGATACACTCGTGATTTTGTCAGACAGAAAGAAAATGCCACCATGGCTGTGACTGCAAGAACATATTAGTAACAGCAGGGAATGGGAAAATATTGTTTTATACACACACACACACTTCACTATCACAGCAGTTCTCAGCGCTCTCTCTCTCTCTCTCTCTCTCTCTCTCACACACACACACACACTGGTCATAGAGCCTGTGACCATTCCTTTGTCTCATCCAAATTTACTCTACCCCAAGACAATACACACACACACACACACTTACATGACTTTGCTACAATTGTTCCTCCTTCTAATATTTCTCTCTCTCTCTCTCTCTCTCTCTCTCTCTCTCTCTCTCTCTCTCTCTCTCTCTGTCACACACACACACACACACACACACACACACACACACACACACACACACACAAATAGATACCTCTGACACCATGACCACAAGCATGCGCACACACTTTCTTTTGGGAACAAAAAATAAGCTAAAAAATATAGAGATATAATTTTTGGTCCATCTCACCCAGCCCTACTGTGATCCACTGTATCAAAGGCCGCTGTTAGATCCAGTAAATCTAGAATCACATAATCCCCGGAGTCTGCAGCTAAAATAATATAATTAAAAACCTTCAGTAATACAGATTCTGTGCTATGGAAAGTCTTAAAACCAGACTGAAAAACCTCAAAAATGTCATTTGACACTAAAAAATCTTTTAACTGTATATAGACAATTTCTCCCAAATTTTGAAAGAAAATATAGCTTGGAAATAGGTCTAAAGTTTGAAAGTAGCATCCAAGCCAGCCTTTTCAATCAGAGGTTCCACTGGTGCATGCTTCCAGTTAGGACTGAGCTGTCATGGTCCCTGGCGGTGATGTCCTTTTTCCTACTCCTGTTCCTCCCCCTGGTGTGTGGATGTATGTTGGTGGGCGCGGTTATGGTTTGTGTCTCCTCCCTCCTCGATCAGCTGTTCTCACCTGTTCCTGATCAACTCGTTGTCCGGCTCTTCTTAAGCGGGCAGCTGGCTTCCACTTGTCGCTGGATCGTTGTCTGTGAATCAGTTAGTTTCGGCCACCATCTAATGTGTGTCTCCTGTGTTTCTGCTGTGACTTACCTGAGTTGTCTTTTTGTACAGATTCCTCCCTGGTCGAGTGGAAACCCACCTGGAAGCCGCAGCCCCATCACCTGCCGACGCCCTCCAAACGGCCTGCTCTTCCCATCACCCCCCCCGGAGCCCTAACCATCTCTTTCATTCCCGGAGTTCCCCCTTTTCCCTCTATTCCCCAAACCCGCCTGCCCTAGTCACTGTAAATAAAATCGTGCACTAAACCGATTCCTCTGCCTCTGCTTTGAGTCCTCAGCACCTCATCCGTGACATGGGCGTTGTGGACCAAAAATAATATCTTGATATTTTTTGTATATATATATATATATATATATCGCTTATCTCTTGCAGTCTGTCAGACTGCCCCAGGGCAGCTGTGGCTACATTAGTAGCTTACCACTACCTAGTGTGATTGAGGTGTGGATGAATGGTGCTTGAAATTGTAAAGCGTCTTTGGGTGTCTTGAAAAGCGCTATATAAGAGTAAGGCATTATTATTATTATTTATCACAAAAGTGAGTATACCCCTCACATTTCTGCAGATATTTAAGTATATCCTTTCATGGGACAACACTGACAAAATGACACTTTGATACAATGAAAAGTAGTCTGTGTGCAGCTTATATAACAGTGTAAATTTATTCTTCCCTCAAAATAACTCAAGATACAGCCACTAATGTCTAAACCAGCAGATTATATCCAAATCCAGTTGGACAAACATCCAAACAGTGACTGACACCTGTACATAAAATCAGAAATAAACAGGATTTTACAGACATGATTGTATCTTTAATTCAGCTGAAATAATCCACAAAAGTTAGTGTTTCATATCATAACAACCTTTTTTTTTTTTTTTTTTAGGTCACCTCTATGAATCAATCACACATGTGAATGACACAATAAATGGTACAGTATGTGTTTGTAAAAGCACAGTTAGAGATGAAACTTTCATGTGATCTGTTTGCTATTGTGTAACTAAAAATCTGCACATTTCAGGAGATGATGAACCCAAAGAAGTCACATACTCTCTTATTGAGCTTAAAGACTTTGGAAAGAAGTGTGAGTACACAAAACCCATGTAATGTGAACAAACAAACAAACATGGTTCATAAAGATTTTATTCTTTCATCTGATCATCTTGACAGGGGAGCATCATGATCCAGACAGTGATGTTTACTCTGAGGTGGGAGCTGCAGGTACAGTCACAACAGCCTCATTCAGTGTTTGTACTGAAATGTGCCATTTCATTATACTGCAGGTAATTATAGGTCAACATGGAGTTTAATCACTCACTTACCAAGCTTAGCTACGACATACTACCACTACACATCAGCAGAGTTCAATCTTATACACATCGAGGGCCATTCAGAATTTTGAGTAAGTTTGTCTGCTTTATACTCAGTATGCTATTGTATCATATTGTCCATCTATTGTGAGGGGTGGAACCTGGGTCTACACACTGCTCCTTGGATGCAGGGTTTTTCCCTTTATAAGCGCAGGTGCAGATCATTAGGGCAGCTTTTTGTTGTTTGAGTTGAGTTGTGTGTGTGTGGAGCTCCCTGGCATTGGTGTTTGACCCTTTTGATCTTCCTAGAGACAGATTGACTTGGCTGTTCTACTTCCCCTTTTGATGACATACTGTCATGCCCTGGGCTGTTGCCCAGCTCTTTCTGTTTTTTTGTTCTTTGATATTGTCACGGATGAGGTGCTGAGGACTCAAAGCAGAGGCAGAGGAATCGGTTTAGTGCACGGTTTTACTTACAGTGACTATGGTAGTTGGGCAGGCGGGTTTGGGGAATAGAGGGAAAGAAGGGGGAACTCCGGGAATGAAAAGGATGGCTAGGGCTCCGGGGGGAGATGTGAAGAGCGGGCCGTTTGGTGGGCGTCGGCAGGTGACGGGGCTGCGGGTTCCAGGAGGGTTTCCACTCGACCAGGGAGGAATCTGTACACAAAGAAAGCTCAGGTAAGTCACAGCAGAAACACAGGAGACACTCGTTAGATGGTGGCCGAAACTAACTGGTTCACAGTCAACGATCCAGCGACGGGTGGAAGCCAGCTGCCCGCTTAAGAAAAGCCGGACAAAGAGTTGATCAGAAACAGGTGAGAACAGCTGATCGAGGAGGGAGGAGACACAAACCAAAACCGCTCCAGAAAAATGTGCCCACCAACATACATCCACACACCAGGGGAAGGAACAGGAGTAGGAAAAAGAACACCACCGCCAGGGACCATGACAGATATCTTGTTTAATGTATTATGTTTTGTTTCCTAGTTTGGTTCTAGTTTGGGTTCCTGGTTTATAGTTAAGTTGTGGATTAGTCTGTGTGTCAGGTTCAGTAGGAGTTTGTATTACTGTGTTTAGTCCCTTCCTGTCTTGTTTCTTGTGAAAAGTGTTCACTTTGTCTCAGTACCTGGTGTGTATATATATATATATATTGTCTGTGGTCTTGTTGGTTCTTTGTTGCATTGTTATCAGGAGCTTCCCTGTGGTGTGTCTATGTGTTTTGTATGCTCAGGAAGAAGATTTTGTTCTTTGCTTCTGTTCTGTTCAGGTGAAGCTCTGTGCTGGTTTCTGGAGTGCTGTGTTTGTGTCCAACCTCACTGCTCGTTATGACACGTGGGTCATGGAGAGAATGTTTCTCTTGAGTTAATGTGGAAATTAGTCCTAAGTGTTGTTTAACTCATAGGAGAAAGCATTGCTTCTTTTCAGACTGAAGCTTGTGGTGAACACTGCTGATTCTTCCTGTGATACCTGTCAGGGTGGCGCTTTGAATTGGAGGCAGATGGACAGGCTGCTGCTTTGCCGGTGTGGATTTTGGCAGGTCAAGACTAAGCCATTAAAAGTTTGATTATTTATGTAAAATTATTTGATTTTTAACCTGTCAGTTTAGTGCTGAAGACTGTTGTTGTTGTTGAGTTGTGTTTTTTTTTGTTGTATTTTTATCTATTTGTCAGTGCTGGTTTATGTAGGCTGTGGGTAGAGAGATTAATTTATTGAGCGTGTTGTTGTTTCTTTTAGACAGTGAAAGCGCTATTTGGTGTTATTGCATCTGTAATTGTGAGGTATGCATTTGTGTGCACCTGCTCCACTAGCTTGGAGCCACAGTGCAACATACACGTGGCCAAATGAAAGACTCGTTTTTACTCTGTAGTCATTTTCTCACCAATTGTGAACCTTTTTATTTAGAAGTTTTTCTTGCATCTTTTCACCTTTATCTTATACAAGAAGTGATGCAGTCATCTAGGTTGTTTGGGGGGGTATTCATTTAGTGTTTAGCATAATACTGTTGTCTTGTCGTCTTTCAAAGACACACTGGAGAAGGTGAACAGAATGAGTGATAAAACACAGCAGGTCAGAATGTTTGCAAAGAACAGTGAAAACTCAAAACTGCTTCAAGGGTTTGGGTTCAGTCTCCTCCTCAAATCACAGGTTAATCCCACCAACAGGTTTATTGGGATGCCTTTCATGAATGTAATTCTGCTAGCATGCAGGATGCATTTTCAAATTATTAAATGGCAAACCTCTTGAAACTTGGAAATTTCTGTTTGTGGTTTTCTTACAGGTCTGTGAGGAGAGCTGCAGCAGTAAAGCCAAAAAGAAGCTTTTTATAAAGCCATTGTTGCTCCTCAGCGCCCCAAATATCAGACATGCTCAGTTTTTTCATGAATTATATTAGTGATATTAAATAATATGATATAGACAGAGGTGTATTCCTATTTCAAATCCATGCTCTCTATATTCAGTTATTTTATATTCATGTTTGTATCATGGTCTTGGGCCGTATGTCCAGCATTTTGTGTTCTTTACCTTGTGGTTCTGTTGCATTCTTTCTATGTTTAGTTATTGTTTAGATTTTTAGTTTGCATATTCTGTATTTATATATATATATATATATATATATATATATATATATATATATATATATATATTTATACATTATTCCTCCTATTATATCTCTGCTGAGACTACAGCCCCCACAACCTGGATAAGCAGCAAAAAATTAAATACACATTTGGATTACATAAAGTTTGACAGCAGGTTTTATTCCTATCACTGTAACCAGTACAAAAAGTGTGACACTGTCGGAGACCCATGAGACACCATGAAACTGAACCAAGCTCTCACTGCAGTTGTAGAGGGACTGAATATCCCACAACAATGGGCCAGACACCCCATACTCTCGCGGCAACCTCCATAGAATGCCCTGAGGGGTGTGGTTGAATGCATTCTCCAAGTCCACAAAACACATTTAGACTGAATGGACAACTCCCAAGGAGTGTGATCCCCTGTTTGTCATGGTCCGGGGTTTTTGGACCCTGTGGTTTTTTTTATTTGACCTTAATTTGTCTGTTCTGGGGGTTTTCTTTTGCTGTGGGGTTTTAGTTTGTTTCTAGTTCCTTGTGTTTCCTTGTGTCAAGCCTGCGTCTCTGTTCCCTTGAGTCCCTCCCTGTTTTATTTTGACAGTCTTGTGTTCCCTGTGCTTTGTGTTTAGTTTTGCTTCCCTGGTGTCATTAGGTTGATTTGGTTCACCTGTCGTCCCCTGGTGTTTTCACTTGCCCTAATCCCCTTGTGTGTATTTAAGCCCTCAGTTTTCCTCTGTTCCTTGTTGCGGTGTCGTCATTGTTACCCTCAGTGTTTCCCCCCTTAGCTGTGTGTTTCAGTTTAGTATTTTGGTTTGTTTCTCCCAGGCTTCATGACTGTTTTTTTTGCCTTGGTTGAGATTTTGGATTTTTTCGTATTTTGGTTTTGTTCCTTTGTGCCGTCTGCCAATAAAACAGTTTTTAGTGTAGTTCTGTCTCATGCGTCCTGCATTTGGGTTCTTTTAAACTGTTAGTAATTTTAAAAATTAAACTCACATGTTCATTTTAATGAAAAGTGCAGGAGGTGCTCAATTAATCTCCAATTGCATTTATTTTCCCATCAAAAGAATGATGTCAAACACAAAGCTCCGGACCAGACAATGTCTCCCTGACAGCTAATACAAATTCTGTGTCAGTTCACGAAGTCTGAGTGCCTTGTCACTCCCTGGGTCCAGCTTTTATTACTCTTACACAAAGTCATAAAAAAGGGTGGGTGTATTTTCTTCTGTCTTCTATAGCTGTCTGGGGGGTTATCTCCAGTTTCCAATCACCGGTCACAATCTAGCCTTGTGATCTTCCAACCCCCTTTGTCTGCTCGGTTCCTATATCCTCAGCCTCCCTCAGAATGTTTTCAAAGTTCTACTGGAGGTAAGAGTTGAAGATCTGCCAGGCGTTCCCAGCACATCCTCACTGTGCGTTTAGATGCATCGGGTCTGTCCAGCATCCTACCCTGCCACCTGATCGAACTCACCACCAGGTGGTGATCAGTTGATGGCTAAGCTCCTCTCTTCACTCAAGTGTCCAGTACATATGGCTGCAGATTTGATGATACAATTACAAAATCTATGACAGACCTGCGACCTCTGGTGTTCTGGTGCCACGTTCACTTATGAACATTCTTATGTTTGATTATGGTGTTGGTTATGGACAAATTGTGATTTACACAGAAGTCCAATAACAAAACACCATTCGGGTTCAGATCAGGCAGGCTGATCCTCCTAATCACACCCCTCCAGGTCTCACTGTTTGTTTGTTTTTTTTAAAGCGTGTCCTGTCTGGCTTATTGGCACTCAGAATTGTCGTCTGAATGTCAAGGTAAGGCCCAACAAATTTGCTTTCACAAGCGGAGTATTACAGCTTTCGCCATGATGTTCCCCTTGTTATAAATATGAAACTTTATTAAAAATTGCTTTGGGTTTATTTCAAGTATAATGGACATGAAGACAAGAGAGAAAGAGAGAAAAGGAAAAGGAAAAACAAACAGAGATACAGTGCCTTGCAAAACTGATAGAGACATACCCCAAGAGACTTGCAGCTGTAATTGCAGCAAAAGGTGGCGCTACAAAGTATTAACACAAGGGGGCCGAATAGTATTGCACGCCCCACTTTTCAGTTTTTTATTTGTTAAAAAAGTTTGACACTTTGAAATTTAAATTTTATATCTTTATGTTTGAAGCCTGAAATGTGGCAAAAGGTTGAAAAGTTCAAGGGGGCCGAATACTTTCGCAAGGCACTGTAAAACAAGTCAACACCCCTGAAGTCTGCCCAGAGACCTGCAGAAAGAGAAAACAAAACAAAACAAAATCCACAACAAACACCAAGTGCAGTATATAATAACAGTTATAACGTTAATGGAAAGTACCCAGTACAAGGTAATGGAAGGGAATATAAGAGGTTATTCAGTGGCAACTGTAGCAGACCTGAGAGTGTATCTGACAAACACCTGAATCTAGACATCTGTGCGTATCTGTGTGTGCTTATGTCTATAAGGTTTCTCCCTAAGAATATTTGATAGTAAGTGTGGGAGCCCACAGATCCACTCCCCAGGACACGTGGATGGCATGAGGAAGATCGGAGCCACAGACTGTCACGGTCCTGGGCCGGTGGCCCAGTGTTTTGAGTTCCTTTTTGTTTAATTCTGTGTTGTTGTAATTTTGTAATTATGTTCTTATAGTTTAGTGTTCTCAGTTTGTTGTGTCCTTGTGTCATGTCTGCTCCCCTTTGTCAAGTCTTCTGTGTTGGGTCTGTGTGTGTTTTGTTCACTTCCTGTTTTATTTTGGTAGTCCCGTGCTCCTTGTGTGTTGCGTTGTGTTCAGTTTACTTCCCCCGTGTTATTAGCTTCATTCATTTCACCTGTTGTGCCCAGTTGTTTGTGTGTACTTAAATAATTTCAGTGAGCGGTCATCGCAACACACTATCACAGTTCTACTGTGAAGCACAGGATGGAGGGCCAAACAGCAGAAACTCACACATAATTAATATTCAGTGCTTTGTTGCTATTCTGAGAACTCTCGACCACACTCCTACAAGCATCAGTGACAACAGCTGTGACACTGAGTCAGAAACAGCAAACAAACTCAGAGAAATGTCTCCTTTCAAACATTACGACACGTTCCTGATCAAATTTCCAGTAATTCCTGCATGTTTTAGGTTCACTGTCTCTGAACATCAGTCAAAGCTCTGCCAGTGACATGTAGTCAAGGGAGGCAGGTCATCATGACAGGTCATCATGACAAATAAAATACTAACAATGATTAGAGAAAATACATTTGACCACTTGACTGTTCTATTCTAAAACCGTTTTATAAAATGGTTTTAGAATAGAATAGAATAGAATAAAAAGTCTTTTGGATCGATATGAAATTATTTTAAGCTGAGCACCGCAACTGCATGCGTGCTCACTGCGCTGGTCCAAAAATTAATGGAAGCTGGACTCCCATGTGGAGCTTCTTTGAGTATGATAGCACAGACAGACGTGTCTTATTGTGGATGATGAAAACGTGCGGAACACTTCTCAGTCAGGAAAACACCACCAACATCAAAGTCCACCTGAGAAGCGCACACAAGGCAGCACCCAAAGAGGAAAAAGTCCCAGCCGGCACCGCATATAAACACAGGCACATGTAACACAGACGGAAATGATGGGCCTAGTCAGATCCCGTGCAACATATTTATTTTCCAGACACTGTGGAAAACAGAAAGAGTTTTACTTTCAGAGCGCACTCGGTGTACATACTGCCATTACAGCTGACTAGCCGTCTTCTTCTGGCTTCTTATACATAACACATTACAGTAATGCTGTGAAACACAAACCATACTGATTCTGACAGTTTCTCTGATCACCACAACGGTGTGTCGGTATCCAGTTTTACACACAACTTTATACATTCACAAAATAATAATATTGACCTTACAAGCAGATTCTTTTAAGAACTCAAAACAGTGTTATATTGAATCTACCCTTCTTATAATAAACTCCAGGCATGTTACATTTTAGCAGAACACAGACAATAATACAAATCCTTGCTTTAACACACATAACATGCATACAGAGCCCACAGACTCCTATCACGACTCACTAACTGGGTCTGCACTAACACACAGTCACCACTTGGTGCTTTTAGCGTAGCTTTCCACTTAGCTCTGATATCATCTAATTACCCTGACACACTCACTCTATCCAACATACACTTCTCCAGCCACTCATGCTTCTGTGTTGGACATCTGCATCATTTGGCAGTTAACTCTTATCACTTTAACATTTACGAACAATAAACATTCACTTGATTAATCGCCGCGGTCGCCACGGATGTGCGGCCGCCATTTTACAATCACAGCGTGGCGATTCGATCTAGTAATACACAAAACTATCAAATATACTCTTTAGCTTGATCTCTTTTACACTGCTGCGTATTTACGATCTAGTGCTACTGCCGTCTGTCATTTAAGTGTTGCCCACAACCAGCTTACCTGTGGAAAACAGAAAGAGTTTTACTTTCAGAGCGCACTCGGTGTACATACTGCCATTACAGCTGACTAGCCGTCTTCTTCTGGCCGTCAGCTGCCAATGCCTTAGGCACCAAGCACCCCCTGCTGGCGGA
>JAMQGT020001179.1:0-49524 GCA_024447675.2 Pterophyllum scalare | reverse complement strand
TCGACTTAAAACATTTGTTTTTTTTAACATAGACATAAATGTACTGAATTACAAATTTATTCAAACTGCTGCACCAGGACAGCACAATTAAACACACAGAAACATGTAAAAACAACACAACTTGCATTTGTTCAGTCAGTGCAATTATGAGTATAACATTGAATATAAAATAAATACAAAAAAACCTGAAACTGACAAAAACAATAGGTTCACAACTTTGGTCAAACATGAAAAAATATACTGCAAGAAACCTTTGAAATGGTTTGGGAATTCTAAATATAATTTAAAATAAATAAGGAGTGGAAACAATAGCTTCACTAGCTTGGTTGACAGATATTTAAAATAAACAGCAGTCAGCTCTTTCCAATGATTTTGTGCAATTGTGACAATAGAAATTAAACATCCATTATAAAAGAAACTTAAAACTAAAGAACTTCACAAGCTAGTTTAGTTTAAAAAAAATCAGATATAGTTGCTACTTGTCAAGTTTTGTGTCAGTGACCTGATGAAGCAGATATTTCAAGCTTCTCAAGATCAGGCTTAAGCATCACTGACAGGTTTTGCTTAAGGAAGCTAGCATTTATGCTTCCTCAGCTGTGAGTCTGTTTCGCTTCTCATCCAGGATGGTGGAGACTGTGTAGCTCATGGTCAGCAGAATAAGCACAGAGTGCTCATTTCTGTTCAGACTGTCGACCATGTAGTAAGTGTTGTTCCACCTGGTTTTGACATCCTGCTGCAGGTGTTTAGGTTGCATGTTCATCTCGAGCTGGATATCTCGCAGCCGTGAATATACTAGAGGAGAATGTTTAAAGTGTCCGACAATCTGTCTCGCACATGCAACTGCATCACTGACCGCACGCTGTGACAGAAGTCCCTCGTTGACGACTAGCTGCATTGTATGTGCAACGCAGCCAAGCTACGCGGCCCCAGGTTGTCCATCGCTTTTCTCACGTTGCTGGCGTTGTCCCTCAGGATCACATGGATTTTGCTTAACGGAATTTGCCACTTGTCAAACATTTCCTTCAGGCTAGCTGCTATCGCTTCGCTGGTGTGTGACCCACGAAAGTTTGTTGTATTTAACATTTTACTGTGTGGCACAAAACTCTCATCCAGCCAGTGTGCTGTTAAACTTAAAAGTGAATGGGGAAACGTCAGATCTCTGGATGTCTGTCGTGAAACTTATTGATTTGAAATCTTTTTTTGCATTTTTGGCCACAGCGACTTTCACTGACAGAGAGACCGGAAACGGGGGGAAGATACGGGGAAGACACGCCGGCAAGCTGGCAACAGGCCGGGACTCGAACCCGCGCCACAACGCGGCATACCTATGTGATCGCCTGAGCCACCCGGACGCCCGATTTGACTTTTTTTTTTCCCCTTCAATATGTTTGCACACCTTACCGTGCAGTTCAGGTAGTGCCATCTCTGACAGATATTTTCGGCTTACCATGTCGTAGCGTGGTTCCAGGTGGTTAACTAGCAGTCGGAATCCCTTATCCCAAACACCTTTTCAATATCAGGACCGATACTGATATTCATATCGGATCGGTGCATCTTTAGAAATGACTGGGAAATAGTGACTGCTTTAATCTACAGTGACATTTCTCTAAACACAGCCTGCACAGTACACCCAGTAACCCCAACCCCTAGCCCCACATCCTGGAGAAAAATAATCTCCCAGCTGCTCCCCTGAGGAGCTGAGACATCCCTGTCCTCTTACCTCCCCCATCCATTTCCAACAAATGGCTGCCCCTCCACGAGCCTGGTTCTGTTGGAGGTTCTTCCAAGGGGATCGTCTGCTCGAACCTCAGCAATCAGACCATCCTCTAACAGTGTAGGGTTTTCACCTTGCAATAAAAGGCATTCAGGTGACTGCTACTGTGAGTTGGTTCTATATAAATAAAATTAAATCAGGACCTCGTCTGATCCGGGATGGAATTATTCGGATCCGTACATTTGGTTTAGAAAATCGGTCCAGGCTTGGGACCAGCACGAGGCATGTGCTGGTTTGGTTTGTTTTGGAGGAAATATAAATGGATTTTGATGGGTGGTGTTGGGAACTTTTTACTATAACCACTGTGGTACGAGCTAAAAATCAAACGTCGTGTTGGGATGGGCCTGGACCTCGCAGAGCCAACAGAGATGGAAATCCTAAATCCTAAACTGGATCCTGGTACAGCACTCAGGCCTCAGTCTTCTTGTATTTGAATTAGCATAAAGCTAAATGGATGAACTGCAGATACATTGCAAAGAAAACCTTTTAAGGTATTGTTTAGAGTGAACTGACGCCCTATACCTCCCCTACACTGAACAGCACACCTCGCTCTGGTTCTGCATGAGCGTGACACACAGGCAGCTCTGTTGCATTAACATCTAATTGAGTGAGACCTGCACACAATGAAACGTATCCTCTGCGTTTAGCACTCAGGAAGGCGACGCTCATATTTTCACTCGTCCTCATCGTGTAGAGCTTTAATGTGGAAGGTGAGGCGGTGTCATACTGCAGATAAAGTTGGTAATTTCTAAAGTGCGCACCTGTTTTAGGAGAACGTCTCATTACCTGAAGGTCATTCAGCTTTGTCTGTCAAACAGTGACGATCTGTACTGTGATACGAGGTTTTATATAATCCAGTCACTTATTATAATATAATAATCCAGTCCTTATCCTTATCTATGCAGGTTCAGAGGAAATATACAGCAGTCATTGTCACATGACGAGACAGACACGTTATTTTGGAGCATCTTTTTAACTTAATCCCACTTTCTGTGTATTCCTGGTTAGAAAATAAAAACTGAATGTATGGTTTTTATTTTCATTAGTTTTTGAGCTGTTTTACTTTAGTTTGCACACATCGCTTCAGAACCTAGTCCCAAGTGCTGGAAACAGTGTCATCCCCAGTGCTTGGATTATTATGAGAGTCTGCGCTGCCTTTTGTCAGCAGATCAAATGTTAGTCAGAAAAGCTTTGCATGAGAGAACAGCCATCCCTTCCCATCCCGCCTGCTGCAGGCTCACAGGATTGCACAGGGCATTATTTGAAGTCTTGTATGAACATAAAAGCCTGCTCATAAAAGTTCCCTGCAGTGAAAACGACCTAAATAAACACAGCCCTGAAATAAAACTCTCCCCAGGTTCATCTAACCTTTCCTCAGAGTGGAGGACGGGGACAGGAGAGGCTAGAAGAGGCATTAGGGCCCGAGTACGTGAGCATGGGATGGTTTTGTAGTGGCAGAATGCAGCTATTTGGTGGATGTAGCTGTCCAGAGTGCATTACAGCAGCATGAGTGGTTGCATTTTTAGCCAGGCTACAGTCTGACCTGTGACTCTGGTAGTGCTGGTGGTGTTTCAGTCCCACCGGGAATGGAACCAGTAACACTTCTGCCTTCCTGCACACGCTGTCACACACAGTTGCAGAGCCTGTCTGTGGAGGGTTGTCTATTATTTCAGTCAGATTTCTGAATATATGTTGAGCTGTGAAGCTGTTTGTTTGTCTGAATGCATCATTCATTCATACCTTAGTCACCTACTGTGGCTCACGCAATCCCAGCAATCTCTTACTACATCTTCTATCCTGCCAGTTGTTTCTAGTTTCCAGTCTTCTGACTGACACCGGGTTTACTGCATCTCTTCATGCCTCCTGCAGGTATTTGCTGCCTTTCTGTATTCCACAGAACAGCACAATACAAATAAACATGTCTGAAAATGTGATCTCCAGTATGGAAAATGCTGTCATTCAGGCCATCCTCACTCCAGAGACGTCCGATACTCAAGATATTTACAGGGTGTCTAATGGCATCAGTGCTGTCACGGCACAGTTTTAAAGGACTCCTTGGCGTCATATTTACAGGCAGTGGGTGAGTCTAATTTTTTTTTAATGTGCAGTGTTACTGTTTCGAAGAGGTGTAGTTTAAACTAACCGAGCCCTTTTGTAACCAACCAGTTGGTGACAACAAAGTTTCCAAACGGGACAGGAAATGCACTCCGACTGACTAACGCGTGACTTTCTCCACCATCACCTCTTTAACCTCCTACTATCTGCTCTTTAAAGGAGGCCGCTTATCTCTAGGTGTCTAATAATCAAGCAGCCGGTGCATCAAGGCACATCACATTTTGTGTCTTCCTCTGTGAAACCAGCTGCAACTGACAGAACAATAAAAGAATGAGCAGAGCATCTGCAACATGTGCCAGAACAGGTCTGATCTGAAGAGGCCCCAACCCACAGGGGAGCCTCTGCCAGTGGTGTGGTGGGCGCCTGAGAGGTCTCTACTCCAATATGAAGCATGAGGGGGACCAGATTAGGTGGTTCATGTGTTGTTGTTTGTGCTCAGCAGGACAGACAGTAAGATCTTATCACGGTGTATGAAACACTGTTACCAGTCCACTCTTTACCTGAACCATCTTTAAACATCACAGCTTTTACCAGGCATGAACTGCTCCACACAGCTAACCAGCTAAGTAATTAGCATGGCATTACTTAATGCACGTTATCAGAACTTTTCCTCAACTGCTATTTTCCGTCCTGCATTCACACACATGCTGTTCACACCAACACAAAACACACAAAGGACACCAGATAGACTGCAGTTCACCACAAAGCATGCCTAACGCAGCAGTGCCGTCCGTGCAGATATAGTCGCCGTGATTAAGGATCCCCTTATTTCTTTGCCTTGTCTGTCACTTAATCCTGCCCCCTTGCGGTGCATGTGCTTTTACATCCATGCACATTCACTTTTACAATCCTTTGAAGCCCCTGTTTGTAAAGTAGTGAGAGCTGAACAGCGGTGGTGGTGGGATGGTCGCGATGTGGAATTCAGACGCCTCTGATTTCCACAGGTCTCATTTAGACTTCAGTCAGGGAAAATCTAAACTGCAGCTTCATTTTAATTCTCATTGTTGGTTCAAAAAATACCTATTTTAAATACACATAATTTGCTTTGTTTTTGATGTAACTTGCAATAATTTAAGAACACTCTCCGCAGATCTGTTGCACATCGAAAAAAATCAGCCAGATAATAAAAGTGTCATGTCGCACTTGTTGGCAGATATTAAAAGCCGGGGTCAGCATTGTGGTATCGTTGTGGTCCTTGTTATCCAATTAGGGACACGTAAGATCCCGCCGTGTAATCGATCCCCTCTCTGTGCCTGTCCTCGAAGTCGACGTGTATTTGCCTGGCTCGACCCTCCTCTGTTATAAATAACCAGTCTTCATAAGCAACCAAGGTTATTTGTAGTCTGCTCACAACATGCACTACATTTGTACCACGTCACTGAACCGCAGTGAAACTAATTTTGCTTTTGTTGCTTAATTCTTGCAAACATTTGTCTTTGGCAGGAGTTTAATGATGTTAATGGCTGTTTGCTGGAGTCAAATGAAATGCACTCGCAGAGTTTTTGTTCTTACCGAAGCTCTGAGATTGGAGAGTGCGTTTTAATTTATCGTCTTATAATGTGGGCGTTTTGAAGCCCTTTGAGACTCTAGCTGTGATTAAGGTTTATGCAAATAAACCTGACTCAAAGAGAGTGGGTGCATTTAACGTACCGATTATTTATTATGGAGGCTTTTCGATGTGAAGCGCATCAGTCTGATGATGAAAGTTGTGTAGAAAGTGTATTCTTAACAGTCTTGCTTACTAGTGCTCACTCCCTGGCCTGCTTTTTATTCTTTTTAATCATCATTGTCTTTTTGTCACACGCTGAGCTCGCCATCTGCCGCTGCCGCAGCACCGTCAACGTCCTTAAAAAGTCATTGCTGTATTCTTAATTATCTTGCTTTAATCGCCTTCCCTCTTCAGGGAGATGAAAGGTTATTAGAAAACGAGCCCACACGGGGATTTTATTAAAACTGAAGCACAACTCTGTACGCAGGTATGCACACGGGCACGGATGGTGATGTAGGTCCTGTTGTCCTTGTGCCATGTGGTCCCCTTTTTATGGCTGAAGAAACATCCGTCACACTTGGTTTCTTCCTCATGTACATCCGTTGTGCACGACTCGTTTGTCTCAGGTCCCGTTTGTTTGGACACGCCACCTGAGAGTTTTTGGACTGCGATTGATTTTAGATCGTTCTACCGTTCCGATCAATTCCACTTAGATTTAGGAAAACAAGATGGTCAATGAGAGAAGTTAGTTTTCAATCAGAGAGACATTCACACTGATTGAAACATATGACGGCTCACCTTCTAATAAATAATACTGTGACTATGAAAAAATGGCGCGATAATCAGCTGCCTCTATAGTGGGTGGCTCCGGCGTCTTGGACTGCAGTTTGCGACAGTCGTCCTTGGTATGCTCTGCAGCTTTGGTGAGATCGGCGTAGCAGCACATGAAGCTGCTGCAGGTCCTGGTTGGAGTGGCCTGTTATCATGCAGCGGATTTCCAGAGCAGAGCAAGGATTACTGTCATCGGCTGCTGTTCACAATGGTGGAGTTGGACACCTCCTGGATGAGGGACTCTCTTAGGAGGCAGTTGAAAGACATTAAAGACCATGAGATCAGTGACCTGGTCAGTCTGCCGGGAGGGAGTGAGGAGACGGGAAGCTGGTTAGCAGTGACTTGGGGATTGTTCACTAAAGTGTTGCATTATTGGATGGATGGGAAAAGTAAAATAAATCCACTTGGAGAGCTGTTAATATACCTGCACAGCCTAAATAGCCCAGTTAACGTCCAAATTAAGCTTTTGGTCAGAAAACGAGGCTGGCCTGGTTTGTGGGTCATCAGTTGGCAGGCAGCTCAGACAAGATGGGAAGATATTTTCCAAAGCTCACAATTTCCCCTCTTTCAGTAGTTTTGGTTATTTTTATAGGCAAAAAGAACTACAAAAATATTTTATATCTGTAGGTTAAAATGGCTCACAGCAGTGAGATTTCATTTTTGCTCTACTTAAAGTGACTCGGTGTGTTTACTTCCACATTTTCTATCATTTTGTCTCCAGATGTGTCACTTAAACGAGTGTAAAGTAATCCACGGCCTGCCAATTTGTCTGCCAGCAAAAGAAGTTGTAACACCTTGCTGTGTCCTCCATCCTCTTCCTCCTCAGTAATCCATCACTGACACTCAGTCAAGTCACATTTTCATATCAGAGACGTGTAAACCAGATTAGAGCTGAGATGCAGCAGGAGAGTGGAGCGAGGAGGCCCGAATCCTGTGGCAGAAATGCAGCTCTGTCTCTGCTCTTAGTGTGAGACAGAGGCTCGTTAGCATTCATGTGTTGCGTTCCTGGTCTCTCACACGTAGCAACATCCTCCATTATTGAGCAGTAGTAAATGCTTTGAAGTTGTGCTGTTTGGGGAGTTCGTGCTCCAAAAGAGAGTGGGAGTGGGGACGCGAGGCTTTGAAAGGCAGAAATCTCAGCTAGTTATTGTGTTGTATTGATCAAAATCCTTTTTCCTGAGATTTCTCTGCACACTGTTGCTCTGTGTTTTCTCTTTTTACTGGGTGGTAAAAACTGCAGTTCCACGTAAAGCAAAAGAAGGCAGAGCTGCTGCAGCAGCATCAACCTGCTCTGCTCCGTCATTGAAAACAAGGTCAAGGTGACGGAGAATCTAATTGGCGCTCAGCTTGACCCCGCCGGTTCCCCTGGGATGTTTTACAGCAGCGCTGCTCGCTCACCTTCCTTCACCGCCACAGCCACGTGGTTGCACCACAAGCTCTGGTTCACATCTCATTAGCATTTGACAGCGTGGGCAAAAGCTGCAGCTTTGTCTAATGCATTTAATGGTGAGGCTATATTCAGGGTAATTTAATTAATGCTTTAGTGTGAGTCTCCGGTCAGATAACATTAAAACAATTTCACAGCAGCATCACAATCAAAGCGCTCTGTTTCTGATTGTTAATGGCTGGTTTATTTTTATTCATAATAGGGAGTGCATTTTTTTAAATCAGCCATGTTAATCATAAAGCACCATCAGTGGGTCAGTCACTAGATTAATGTGGCCAAATTACTCTTAGTTATGATATAAGCTTACAGGTTTATGACCTGAGGGAATTTGAGCAAAATGAAGAAAATGTATTCAGTTAAAAAAATAAATATATAAAAAATACTCATGTATATACCAGAGCTAGGTGTTAGGATGAATGTATCTGTTATTGGGTGTGTTTCTCTAAATGTGCTAGTGCAGTGCTATGCATACTTCAGCATTCAACTCGGTGAATACTTTTAAAGTGCAGTTGCTGACTAGCGCCACACGGTAGAGCCGCTTTCCGTTAATCACACTGGACAGAAATTGGACGCAGGTCCTGAGATAGCATCAGTGAATGGAGCTAAAGGGCTAAAGTACTTTCACGTTTACGCCAAGCTCCAGACAAGGGTTTGACTCCGCCCTGACGCCATTTTACTGCTGTTTCCTCTGTCTCTTAAAACCTCAATGCTGAAATAGGGATACAAAAAGTCAAGAGAGGAAACAAAGTTATTTTTGCACACTACATCCCAGGTTACAAAAGTTGAGGGTGTGTACGATGGGTAGCTTAAACAGTTAAGGACTGGAGTGGTGGCTCTCTTCCACAGTGTTTTTTTTTGTCCTATCTCCCTCCCCTCATCCCCAACCGGAGGCTGCCCCTCCCTGAGCCTGGTTCTGCTGGAGGGTTCTTCCTGTTAAAATGGAGGTTTTCCTTCCTGCTGTCACCAAGTGCTTGCTCATAGGGGTTTTGATTGTATTATTGTAGGGTCTTTACCTTACAATATAAAGCACCACGAGGCAACTGATACCAGCGTGTGAGATTTACATGTCCTGCCATCACATATAAAGTGATGAGTTTGTGGAAAGATGAGTGTCAGTGTTATCTTTGCTTCATTCAGTTTCTTGTTTTATTGAAGGAAAAACAAAGCTTCACAAATATTTGTGATTAATAGATGTGTGACATGTAGTACAATGGCCGGAAATCTGACATTTGGGATTATCACTTAAGTCTTGATAATGCAGCTTCACATTTATAGCATGTAGCTGATGTTTATTTAGAGCAGCTTAGAATAAGCTTTAAATCCTGGTTCACCCACATTATAAGCAACAAACTGTACAAATACAAAGATTAAAGCAATGCAACAAATGAATAAGCTTGTCTCTCTGAATGTGTGGGTGTGACAAGGTTAATGGAGGGAGCTGATCTTTATTTCTGTCTCTGCAGAGAGACTCTGACCGAGGAGCCGACAGCCGAGCGGGGTTGGACTGCATGAAGAGGCCGAGTGACGGGACTCTGGACCTCCCCTAAAGCCTGGACATGGTGAGCCTCAGGATCGCACCGCTTGTTTGCTTATGTTATGTACTTGTAGTTGTCAGTACTGTTTTCAAACAACCGTTATATCCCCATATTTGCCTGTACTGTGAACATTGATCACAGTGGTTTTCAGGAAGAGGAGAAATCCATTTGAAAGTAAATTAAAATGCTGGATTTTCCCAAATGTAGGATGACAGCTTGATGATAATGAGTCACTTCATGTTTTCAAATCCTGTTTTGGAGAAAAAGCTGATTGGACAAAATGAACCACTTTAACGCCCTCTGATTTGTTTATCAGCCTAATCAATAGCCATTATCAGTGGGTTTCAGTCCCACATGTATCCCCAGTGGGCTCCTTCCCCTGCCTTTTATTGGCTTGGTAGACTCTTACCATCCACTGTAATCACTGATCAATGGAGCAAACCAGAAAATGACGAGATCTAGTGGTTTTGTGAAGAAGTCCATGGAAAATCTCTGATGGTAAATGCTGTGATAAATGCTGGGACATGTAACAGGCTGGGTTTTAACCCAGACTGTGATTCATCCACCCACCTATTTACCTACCAACCAATCAACCAACTGCAGTTCCTCTAGCTGCCACACGAGGCTGGTTCCAAAAGCAAGTAAATCCCAGTGTTAAAACAGCTGAAATAAATACGTTTAAATCATGCCATAAAAATTGTGCTGGCCTCTGTGGCTTTTTCTCTCTTATCAGCTTTATGGTGGATTATGTTTTATAACCTCGCTACTGCTAAGGCTTTAGGTTGGGGGTATGGCTGCTTTGATTTAGAGCTGGATGCCAACGCGGGCAGCTGTAGCTGATAGCGTTCTGTTACACCTCACCCCCATTAGCTGGACATCTCAAACATGCTGGTGCTGATGGTGCCCTATGAAACATTTTCAGTGGAGTTGTCTAACATGGTCAGTCCCAAAGCTGCGGCCCTCTCGAAACCCAGAAAATTCTATGCCGTTCCAGAATCTCCCATTTCAGTACATCCCAAAGGTGCTCTGCTGGATTGAGATCTGGTGACTGTGTGACCTGTCGTCTTATTTTGGCGAGCCCGTGCCAATTGTATCCTCATTTTCCTGTTCTTAGCAGACAGGAGTGGCACCCAGTGTGGTCTTCTGCTGCTGCCCATCTGCTTCAAGGCTTGACATGTTGTTGGTTCGTATATGCTCTTCTGCGCACCTCAGTTGTAACGAGTGGTTATTTGAGTTACTGTTACTTTCTTATCTGCCCATTCTCCTCTGACATCAACAAGGCCCAGAGATCTGTTGTTGACTACGTGTTGTCTCTGTTTTTGACCATTGTCTGTACAATAATAAAGTCTGAGTGTGGCCTGCGAGGCCTTTAAACCTCTGAATCATCTTCTCTTAAAGTCAGCAGTTTGCACGCTCTTTTTAAACTCCAAACAAAAGTGTTAAATGGAGCCAGTCAGTCATTCTTAGTGCTGAAGGACACAGTAAAAATGGACTGGAGACAGTCAGCCACCTTTTATCATCATCCTGTATGTGTGAGCCTTAGAAAGTTTTGTTTTTAGCCAAACAGACTACATAAACTAACATTTTTGTTGCTGTTCGTGTACCATAAAATTTAGAGTGTACTGGCAGGTTAGTGGCTTGTTTGTGTCAGACAATATAATTAATTGTAGGCATATTAGACGTGTCGGGCAGAGGGATTGGTTTTCCTTCCTGGTCTAAAGATTAGTTGAACTTTTGTCAGGCTGCTGAAACAGAATAACTGGAGTGATGCCCATGGCTATATCACCATCTTATCGCTTCTATATACATTTTGTGAATCCTAAATATTAAAAGGAGTGTTGTCTTCATCAAAAATATGGCTTTTATAAACAAATACAAAATCAATATTTTTCTTATGTGATGGTCAAAGTTTCCACAGTGGGTTTAATTAATTGTGTACTGCTTTTCTTTTAATGCCACGAGGTCCATCAAAGGTTCTGCATCTTTGGCTTCATTTGGAGCACATTTGCAGATTTGTCAGGGACTGGGAATGCCGACACTGAGAGCGGATTCAGAGGAGGAATTTCCAGCATATGTGAGAGAGATTATAGAGCAGATCCAGGCTTTGAGTGGACTGAACTAAGGATTGGTAGTGTAGAGCAGAATTGCCAACAATTTGCATCATGTTCTCATCATTATTTTTATTTATTTATAGTTTTTTCCCATTATACAGTTACAGTTGGTCAGGTTTTCAGGAGCATATCAAATATAAACACTTATAGTCAGATATGATCCTACACAGTGCAAACAAAATGGTAAAGGAATTACTTTTGATTTGTGTGTCAGATTTAAGGACAGGGGATCCTCTGACAAACCACACAATGCAATTAATTAAAGTGGTGAATTTGATTAGCTTCTAATTGCAGTGTGTAGCTGAACTCCCAGCTGACTCGTAGGCCACAAACAAAAGGAACCAGCCTGATGTGAAGCCAGGCCGGGATCCAAATCATCACCGATGCCGCGAAACTCTTAATCTTTCATGTAGATCTTGTTAATGTTTGTGTGTTATGGTTGTCAACGCTGCCCACACTTGCTGCTACACAGCCTCGAATGCCCCGTGGCAGTTGAGCGAGAGATTAGCTAGGTCGTGATGAATGACCCCCGCAACTCCAGCACAAGCCCTCGAGATTCGCAGCCATGAATTATTAAAGCACCGTCATAAATAACTCACCGTAATGAGGGGTGCTTACACACTGCAGGCAGGGAGAACAGGAGGAGAGGAGCGGGGGGAGGGTTGGAGTAGAAGAGGAAGAGATGATTGAGAGAGGTAGCAGTTTGACCTTGGACTGAAAGCCTGCTGTGATGTTCGGCCAACGTACGGATGCACTCAGGCTTGTAAAAGTGAGCGCTGATACGCTTTGCACATCAACCCTTTTTCATCTCCCCCTCAGAGAGACGGACTCATCCCGAAGCACATGCCATAAATGTTAATGTTAAGTAACAGCGGCTGAATGTAGGCCACGCACAGATTGGCAGCAGCGCAGGTTGTTTCAGGTGCGTTGCTGTCATCGTGCCGACTGTGAGGAATCTTTCAGCAACGAGCGTTGCAGCAGTAACAGCAGAGGTTGTTGCACACGGCGCCGGGCATCGAAGAAAAAAACCCGGCGTGTTCGACTTCAAAGAAAACGATCTGCTTCCTCCAGCAGCATCTTCAGCCTGCTTTGATGATGGTGTTTGAGTAACAGCGGTGATGATGATCTGTGTTTCAACCATCAAACCAGTTTTCTGGTATTTTGGTATTGATGACCTTTCAACCGTGAAATCTGTTTTAATCATTGATCAAATTTGGCATTTCAGTAACATGACCACAAAAAAAAAAAAGGGCAAGTCTGTAAATGTGCTGCTTTAACAGCCTCCAGGCTTCTGGGGAGACCCTTCCCACATATGGAATTAATCATGATGTGACAACTCTGCCATTAATGATACAATAGCTCAAATGCTAAAAAGATAAATACTGATATATACATATAAAAATATTGTAAATCATTGTGTTACTACCTTCCAACACTCTTTTGATTGTCAGAAGCAGCCCCAACTAAGTACTGAGTGCTGTACATGCTCATACCTTTCATGTTCATACTTTTCAGTTGGCCAACATTTCTAAAAATCTTTTTTTTGTGTTGGTCTGAAGAAATATTCTAATTTTCTGAGATACTGAATTTGGGGTTTTCATTAGTTGTCAGTTATAATCATCAAAATTAAAAGAAACCTTTGAAATATATCAGTCAGTGTGTAATAAATGAATATAATATACAAGGTTCAATTTTTGAATGGAATTACTGAAATAAACTTTTTCATCATTTCCTAATTTTATGACCAGCGCCTGTACATTTTTGGACTCCACTAGAGGAGCTTTGCATGACTCACATTTCAAAATAAGCCCTCTTTTTTAAAACTGATGCAGCCGCTCAGTTCGTCCTCCATCTGGAAGTCATTTTAGCTCCACCCCCTATCACTTAAGATTCCTCTGATTGGCTGCCCCATGTAAACAGAAGGTTTGAACAGCACAGGGCTGCTGTGTCTGAGATGACCGTGTAAGGCTATCCCTCCACCCAAAACCTGATTCAGATGAAATTACTGAGCATTCATCATGTTGTTTGGTTTTTGTATACTGGCTAATAGATACAAAGTTCCCTGCAGTTATATCACTGTAGCCTTCATCATTTTGATTTTACAGGTTGTGGGCTAGTATAAAGAACTGTGTGTACCTGCCTTACCTTTTATCTAAACGGCATCAGCAATCGTTGAATGTTTTATTTATGGTCTTAAAAGCCCCATGGACACCTCACGAACTCAAAATGAACTCGAAGGAGTAACGAACAGAGAACACATTCATGGTCTGAATCATCGCTCTGCTGACAGCCTGGTGATGATCCAAATCATCAGTGCTGAATAATTTCACTCGTCGCTGGCAGATGAGTTATGAGAACCTCCATTTCCGGGGTTGTTGCCGATTGTTTCTCTGCTAACTCAGCTGTCGTGACAGAGCCTGTTGTTGTTGCAGGATCGGGGTTATTGCTCATTACTGCTCAAAAATGAGTGCTTCATTTTACTTACTGTTCCCTGTAGAAATGTGTTCATCATGACATTACTTTTGTGATGCTCAACTGTGTGCCTTCCAGTTAACAGGATAAAACAAAACTTTCCACATCTCTACAAATCCCTATCCTAATAAGAACACGCATAAAACGAGGCTTTCAGTAGCCTGTTTAAGTAAAAGCTGACAGCAAAGTCAGAAAAAACAAGACTGCAGGTATAAGAGCCCTTCACAGGAAACCCCTGTGGTGTCGCTGACTCTGCCGTAGAAATGTACAGCCCTACAGGACTGTTGACCTGCTTTTATTACCTTGGCGTCTCAGTCAGGGTCTGCATGCAGTTAGCTGGAGCATCCCCGAGGGCTCCCCGCTGCTGGCTTTGTGTTAGCATCATAGGTCCTGTCTGTGAGCTTGGTTATCATATCCTGTGCTGCTTTTGCAGAGCTTTGCGGTGTTAACTGGGGGTTGTTGAGATATTTGATGTTCAGTTGGATACCGATACCAGGAAAATACTCGATTACATTTTCAGTACCACATTAACATAAATGACAGCACTATTTTTAAGCTGTGCAGCAATATATATAACATAATCTGAGGTGTATATATTTGACATATTTTAAGATTCTCTCAGATAGTGCAACAAAGACAGCAGTGTTCGGCTGTCTGAGGTTTGGCTCCATGTTTTAGTTGCTGATTGGAGTTGGTGAACTCGGCTGCTGCTGTTTCTGCTTTTTAGACACATTATTGTATTATCCTGTTAAATTAACACCTATTAATGTTACAGGCAGGACTGCTGACATTTGCTCCCACGTTCATGCTATCTTTTTATTAGTAGCCATAGCCACTAGCCGTTAACTTAAGAGACGGCTAATGTGGCTATCAGATGAAGGTCCTTTGGGCTACTGCCTCATTTCCACAGTGGATGGATGTGCATGTTTGATCTGGTGCAGATTTTACGTCCTTGACGTAATCTTCCCATTTATCCCGGCTTAAACTGACAGCTTTGCTTTTATACTTGGATCTCAGCACATCCGCATCAGCATCCGCTCCTCCTCCACAAGAGCCTGAAATACTTAAACTCCTCCACTCGAGGTGACTACTCATTTCTAATCCGTAGTCTGCATTCTGCAACCAAAGGTTAATCTGCAAAATTATTTTGGCAGTTTTTGTTTTATATTATTCTTGAGTGATAATGGTGACCTTTCACATCTCAGGTTTCCCTCCGAGCCTGCTCGCTGCCCAGCATTTTGGGGTGAGGTTCATCACTCCCAACACAGCCTGCAGGGTCTCTGTTAGCTTGGCGCTAATTTTATCTGTCAGATTTGGTGAAGACGAAAGAGAATAAAGACATGGGGGCCCACAGTCAGTGAACTGTGGTTAAACCACACTCTACCATTTAAAATGGGAAACTCTCGTACATGTTTTAAACCTTTGATTGTTTTTTTTTTATGTCGTCATGTAGCATTTATACTGTTTAATCATGACAAAGCAAATGGGCATCTCAAAGTCCATCATCTGACCCTCCACCTGCTCTCTCTGTGATTCATGCCTGATGCCTCTTTCTCTCTCGCTCTCTCTCATATATATTTATATATATCTGACCTCAGAGGTCGTTTCGATCGTTTGCAAACGACGACCGCCACGTCATGGCCAAGCACGCCAGCATCTATCCGGCCCCCGAGGAGCTGGAGGCTGTCCAGATGTTGGTGTCCACTGTGGAGGGAGCCCTCAAGAAAGTCTCTGATTGGATGGATGACCTCAGCAAATCCTCAGGAAAGACGACCACCGATGATGAGGCCGGGGACGACACAGCGGAGGAAGATGCAGCTGAGAAAAAGTAGGTCCCACGGCGAGTGTTCTTTCAGTGTTTGTACCATGATCATTATGGTGCTTTTATCTTATTGCAGTGTTTTACTTCCGCTGTTTGCTGTGCATCACTCACTTCTGTCATAAACCTGTGTTGTATATCTCGATCAGGTATTAAGGTTTAATGACTGGATAATTAAACACACACAGCGGTCATAAATTCACAGCATTTGTAGCCCAAACATCCATGCAGAGCTTCTATATTAGCAAAGCACCTATATGAAGATTTAGTACAGAGCTGATTTTATATAAATACAAGGCAGCCAGGACGGAAAGAGAGAAACATCTTTGTCATCACTCATGATTTTAGCTCCAAGGGTTTTTTCTATCATTATTATAAAAAAGTGTTTTCTCATGTTACTTTTTGGGCATCCTAGAGGAGCTTTTTAATGTACATGTGGTACCTGCTGCTCTCCTCAGCAACCTCTGCAAGCTGTGTGTGTGTGTGTGTGTGTGTGTGTGTGTGTGTGTGTGTGTTATATCACCTCTAAAATCTCTGCATGGCTGTGGGATGATCTGACGCTGGCTGCCGTCCCTCTGCTCCCCCCAGGCTGGACGCTACCTCGGTGCTGTGTGGGGTGACACGTGTCGGCCTGGTGGCCAAAGGCCTGCTCATCAAAGAGGACATGGACCTGGAACTGGTTTTGATGTGCAGAGAGAAACCCACCAAACTGCTCCTCTACACTATCAGCGCCAATCTGCCCCTGCAGATCCAGGTATGTGCAGCAGCGCTGGGGTGATCAGCTCTCTGCATTCAAAATGAGCCACACGGCTGAGGGGTGGGGGTGGGGGCTTTAAAAAGCATTCATGGTCCAGGCTTCAGTGGAACAACACTCGCAGGAGTGTGTGTGGCGACACTGGAGAGCAGACGTGATGATGGTGGCTCCCATATGTCTCAATAGGACAGGTAATGGAAAGTATACAGTACTATATTTGTGTAAAACCCATCAGATGGAGTGATTATAGCATCTGCAATGAATATTGAGCCCTTTTCCTTAAAAAAGTTTAATGAAGTTCTTGTCAAAATAAACTTTATATTACACTGAATCTACACGGCTGAAGCTGTGGGGTCTGTCTGACCTGCATCAGGGCAGCTTCTCCACAAATATACAGCCATAGGAACTGTTTCAATCTTCCTAACATCCATCCAAAGGACTGCTGAGAGGAATCTAACAAACACGCTGCACATCAGCAAGACCATCAGGATGTCAGGATGACTTTTAAATGTCATTTTAAATAACTGTAACTTCAGAGCTCGTCAGCAGGTTTAAAGGCAAAAATGTATTAAAGCCTTTTAATGTTTACAACAATAAACAGTCCAACTTGTCCAAAGAGGAGCGAAGAGGAGCATCAGATGTTATCCGTTGTGTTAAAACTGAACTGTGAGCTTGTTTTAAACAGTGAAACATAATTTTGGTTTGTTTTGCTTTCATTTATTGAGGTATTAAAAAGATTTAAAAAGAAAAAAATTGAATTTGTCTCCTAGAAGTAACCTGTTAACTTCCACAGGTAAATGCTCCGGTGCAGGGGGCATTTTCAGGTCAGGTGGGCAACCAGACTTCAGGTTTACAGTTTTATCTGTCCAACAGTTCAAAATCCCCCCCAAAAGATTCATTTTACTGTCATGTGCAGTGTTGATGTCATTACTCAAAAAAATGCATGCACAGAAACAGAGGCTGCACACCTGACTGTGCAGCAGATTGTTACCTGTTGAAGATCAGGCTGCTGAGCTGCAGATCGCTCCTTCATTTTCCTTCTCACTGCACACAAACTGAAGCTGGCTGTGCAGGAAATAAAGACACTTTATTTTAGCAATACGAAGATAAAGAACTTGTGTGAGGAAAGACATAATTGCAGTTGCAGTGTGATTACTGGATTCATTGCAAGGCTTTAGTCACACAGGCCTGTGGAATGGTGGGAAACCTCTGGCCCTGAGGAAAATGTGTATCCACCTGACTGGTTGGAGAGTGGTTGCTGGTTGCCGCAGATTGCTGTGGCCACCTGCGGTTTGTTTGCCTTCAAAGTAAAAGTCTGGCCTTTTGAAACGTATTGGTTGCAAAGGTAAGGCGCAGCTTTACTTTGAACAATGTTCTGTTTCCAGTTTGCGTTGCACTTTCACAGTTGCACTGCCACATGGTAAGTTATTGGCGAGTGTTTGCAGAGAAGTAGGCGTCTTCCATCAAACTGTTAACCAGCCAGGAGGTTTTTTGTGCTTCTCTCTCTCTGCGACTAGTTTCACCCAGCGACCACTCACCCACCCGGTCAGGGAATACACATTCTACCCGAGTGGCTGGTAGTTGGCGGGGGGGTGGCTGGTCTCTGGGCTTATGTGACTGAGGCCTAATGTGATCACAGCAGTTACATACAACACTGCCAAAACTCTGCTCCACGCTCCAGATCCGTACACTGATTGGCTTTAAATACTGTGTTCTATGAATTATTAAATAGTTGTGTACCACACTTGCATTTGGATTTTTTAAAAGCCTAAAACTAATAGATCAATTTTTATTAAGGTTAATTCACTTTAATGCTTAAAATTAACTTTATTGATATTCCAAGAAAAAAAAATCATTATCTGGACCTCTAAGAGTCACGCAGCAGCACATTTAAAGATATTAAAAGCACAAACCATCGGAGGATCTCAGGGTGATGGTGGTTCCTTTTTTCAGCCAGATGAAAGGATTAGTTTCTGTGGGAGAGGAGAGGGCACAGAGGAGATGATTTGAAGTGGATATGATAAAAGGATGAGACCATACTTGATTCGGCTCTGTCGTTCTGTTTCTTTGAGGCATCTGAAACCCAGAGTGTAATCTCACCCCTGCACCTCTGACCGCTGGGACTACCCCTTCTTTTGCTCATTTCACTTGAATATGATGCGTCCTGACACTCTGAGAGCTCAGCGAGTTTCAACAATCCAACTCTGAGCTCTGAGTCGTACAAAATAATGTCATCCAAAGATCTCCTCCCTTCAGTGTTTCCCCAAAGCAACTGCAATCGCTAACAAAGCAGCAATGCCATCCACAGAGTCTAAATTTGCTTCCTGTTGCCCTCATCTCAGTTAATTACCTGCCATCGCTGCCGTGCGTGCTTTATCATCAAGGGAGGAAACCATTTGAAGCGCTCATTTCCTGGGCCAAACTGGGAGAGATTGACAGGCAGAGGGGTGATGGATGGGGTCATTTCTCTAAGAGATGTGATAGAGAGGAAGCTCTTGAAAACATGCCACTGAAGGTAACAGCAATCTTAGGGGGAAATAAAATAAAAACAGGATAGTTTGGCATGCTGGGAACCGGCTGGCAATAACAGGCGTGTAAACTCGAGATAAAAAGCTGCATGTAAACACGACTGTTTGTGCCTTTTGCTGCTTTGATGGCGCTGCTTAGCGTTTCTTTGTAAGATATATTTTGCCAGTGTTGCTCTCAGTGCCTAAAGGTCATCATTTTGCATGCATTTCCATAAATTATGAACAGATAATCCATTATTTAAATAAAGGATGGGCTGGAAATAAACACAGGCTGTTCAATAATAAGGTCCGTAGGATTAATTCCCTTTAATTTAATAACTCATTAACAGGTAAATTCGTGATGTACAGCCCCAGCTCGCCCGGGGAGGGCAGGGCAGTGTTAGTGAAGCAGGCAGTTAGTGAGCCAGTCTGAACAGGTTTCACAGTTCGCACGTAAAAGCAGCACACGGAGTGCGAGCGGCTGCAACTCGACACAAAGAAACAGCGACTTATAATAAAAGCGTAAAAGCTGCCAAAGGAAAATAAATTAAAACCTGAGGTCACTGACCTGCCTGAAGTCTAACAGCGTGGTGAGGGGAAATATGAGGAGCTATTAGCACCTCACCCAGCCTCCTGGTGTTTTACAAATGGAGAGCAAAATGAGCAGGTTACTGAAACAAGCCTCACAGACAGGAAGCCTGCAGCACACGAAGCCTTTCTATTAATATTTTTACAAAAAATAGCAGGCGTCAAGTAATCTTAATCAAACGCAAACGAGGAAGAGGAACGGGGCAGACCGCTCGCTGGACCAATCAGACTGGCAGTAGGTAGGACACAGGAGGAGCCCAGAGGTGAGGGAGGCGTCGATGGTGAGCAGGTCTGCACCGACTAATCGGCACAAAACAGTTAAATTACACAAGCAGGAGCAATCAGGGCCTTCGGTTCAATTCAATTTTATTTATATAGCGCCAAATCATAACAGTCGCCTCAAGGCGCTTTGTATTGTGGGTAAAGGCCCTACAATAATACAGAGAAAACCCAACAGTCAAAATGACCCCCTATGAGCAAGCACTTGGCGACAGTGGGAAGGAAAAACTCCCTTCACAAAAATACTCATTTCACCAGCGTAGCAGAGGTCAGAGTTCCTCTTTTCAACACAGTCTCTCTTTTTTTAATTTACTCATAATTCACTGTAAACAATACATTTCATTCAAGCTCCTACCGGCAAACGCTGTCCTGATGGTTCGGCTCTGACTGACTATAACATGATGATTTTAAATGATGCTCAATTTATAAATGATGGTCTCCATTAATGTGAAAATAGGGTCCTTAACTTTACTACAGCCTCTTAGGAGACCAGGGAAGAAGTCAGACTCTAAATGGGCTCTACCTGAGTACTCGAAGCACTTTATACAAGATGCATCATTCACCCGTTCACACACATTCACACTCCGATGAACGCATCAGAGAGGAACTTCAGTATCTTGACCACGGTTACTTTGGCATGCATGCTGGAGCAGCCAGGGATCAAACCCCCAATCTTCCAATTAGACGATGGTCCGCTCTACCTCCTGAGCCACAGTCAGTTCTTTAATGAAAAACAGGAAATGGTCAAAGACTGGAAAGCAGGCAGGAAGGAAAACATTCAAGGTGAAGAGCATGAAATGGTACAAACCCGAGGAAGAGCAGAGGGCAGGTGAAAGTCAGGAGGTATATATACTGAGGGGACTGATAACTGAACACAGGTAAGACGGATTAAACACAGCTGATGCTAATGAGGGCGGAGCAATCAATCACAAAGGAGTAACGAACACAGGAAATTAAACAAGTGAAACAACAAAAACCCTGACATTCTTTTAAAAAGCTCATCAAAAGGGAGCTGCTGTTTCAAAATCACAAAGCATCACCTGTTCGCTGTTTACCTGCTCATGACCACAGCCTGTTCCAGCAGGGATTTATCTCAGCTGACAAACGGGAAGCTCCTGAGAGCAAAAACCTCATCGAGCCAAAACAGAAACCCAACCCGCCACTAAACCTTTCAAAATAAGAGCAAGGAGATCAGCCAGTAATGAAGTGATTGGGCGGTTGCCTTTGATAGATTAGAAATAACATGCATGGACAAAAAATGCTCAGTCCACCCAAAATTCAGTGATTACTGCTTTTTAAACCAGAACGTAAAAATAAACACAGTCCAGGCAGCAGCACGGGTGTGACATGAGTTTATAAAATAAGACCCCTTGTTAAACAAGACAACAAGAAAACCTGCCTGATCCTCAGATTAAAACATGTCTGCATATTTCACTTATTTTATGGTTAAATTAAGAATATAATCTGAGCCTTTGTTCCCGGAGGGTGTGGTAAACAGCAGCAGTCAGCGTTACAGCTGTGATTCCATTTTTAATTAATCGTGCGGTCCTGCTTTGCAGATGATGACGGACGACAAATATGAGGTGCGGTCGTGCGTGCCCGAGGCAGCCATCCAGGTCTGCACCACCAAAGACCCCCAACTCATGCTGAAGATCACCCTCTCCTCCTTAGCCATGAGGGAGGAGCAGAGCACCGCAGAGAAAGGTATTGACTCGTCCTATATCCCCTTCCACCCCCTGCCGCCCACCCACCTTCATCCTGCGCCTCCTGTTTGGGAGCTGTTTTTATTTGACCTTTTTCTCACAGGGAGGGTGGTGTAAAGGTAAACCTGAGCTTAAACTAAAAGACAGTCTGGGGAAAATGGTGGAGGATGATACAGCAAGAGGTCTGAGAGCTGAGAGGCAAACAGGGAGAAAAGAGGAGAAGGATGATATGGATCTGGGTCAAGTGTGGTAGAAATAGCCAAGGAAAGATGATTTCCACAGAGAACGTGTTTGACTGGGATTGATGAGAGGAGAGATTTCTGTCTCGGGTGTCCTCCTGTATCTGTGATAAGAAAAGATTCAACCTTCTCTTTTTTTAAACAGATGTAGTTTAAACAACTGTGGCTGTACAAGAGAACCAATCTGTCACCAGACAGACATTTCATCTTATGTAACCAGCTGTGGGAAAAAAATCATCTCAGGTGAGCAAAAATTGATGGGAAACGTGCTCGAGAGCCGCCGGCGTTTGCCATCAGCGGTTTCAGTGTTTGTTCTCCCCCACAGATGGGAAGAAAATTAAAAATGAATGATAGGCGAGTCAGTGCTGACGAGCTGCCATTACAGCAGAGCGAGTCCCGCAGTGCTTCCCGCTCCCAGTGGGAAAGATTGAGCCTTCACAAAAAGGTAGAAAAATGGATTCTGCCAAACAGGAGTGAGGCGGCTCCAGAGCACAGCCGAGCAACAAGAAAGGAAGAGCAGTTTTCCTCCAGCTTCCTGTCAGGACACACAAGGACACTATATTATCTGTTGTTTCATATCACTGTGAAATCCCACAAACAGGACTGAGTGAATGTGCTGCTTTCATTTAAATAATCTGAACAGACTTGGGTGAACCACAGAGTAGCTCGCTGAAGAAACACCTCATTGAAACACCTCTTTTTTTATTACGCCTGTTTTATTAACCTCGATTTAACCTGAAGTGGGACTCCTGAGAGTCTTTGTAAGTGTGTCTAACCTGGCATGTTTTTTCATGCTGGGAGAAAGTAAAACTATTAGAAAAACCATGCAAACACTACATGGTAGGGCCCTGAGCCACCGTGCAACGTATTCCCAAATTGGATGTAATTCCAGGTTTCCAAAGAGCTGCCCTGAATGCCATTTCATGTAGTAACAGTGAATACTTGAAGCTGCAGGAGAGCTCTCGTCCTGATCTGCAGTCTTGGTGACCTCCACCAGACCACCACAGCGGTCCTCAAGCTCGCCGTGGATCTCCAGTCCAAGACTGGAATGTGTCCAGGAAGGTGGCTGAAGGAGAGCCGGCAGTAACAGTCATTCAGGAAATATGAAACTGGAAGGGCTAGCTAGTTACCAGCAACTGAACTTTCAAAGTAAGAGCTGCTAACTCGTGTTCTTGAAGGGATGAAGAAAATACTACAAGTTGTTGTGACATTGTAGGATACCGTCCATCGATGAAGAAGAGGAGTAAAATCACTAAGTTTGCATCAGCGAGGTGAAACAGGAGGCAGAGAGACGTCAGACAGACGAGCTGTTGGTTAATATCCACACATCAAAAATCCCAAATAGAAGAATATTTAATCTACTGGATACATAAAGAACATGTTTCAGCCTGTCCTCGGCTGGTTTATAAATGTAACCTGCTGCTCTGAGCTGGTGTCTGAGCTCAGCTGAAGCTTGTGTTACATAAAAAAAAAAACCGGCACTCTGCAGCACTAATGCATCACCATGAGTGTTTTTGTGCTCTCGGCCGTCTGCTGTCAGTCAGCTTATTGCATAATCTGGGAGTCAGCATTTGGAGTCTCCCAGTTACACTTTCAGAGCTGTGACAAGCAGGAGTCCAAGAAAGAGATTTACTTTAAAAAGAAAAAAAAAAAACTAAGCGGGTTTAAGCTAACAGTGGAGGGTGGAGTCAGTAGTTTCAGTGATCTGAGTGGGTCGTGGGGTTTGTGGAACGTGCCGACACAACAGCACATTTGGCTTTTGTTTGAAATGTTTTAAAGGATGAGTAGATGTATGGGGCTAGAAGGCCAAGGCCTCGCCCACAGAGAAACGCTACAGTAAACAAAAGCTACATTGGAAGCTTCAAGTCAATGTTTTGGAACCAGAAATGAGCATATTTGATGAGGATGGAGTGCAAAGTTATCAGTTAATACATCCATAAACTGTACAACTGACAGACATGGGTACCTGCTAATTACCATCAAGTAACAGACAAATAAAATAAGACTTAATCACCACAGCTGAAGCACAGACTTCTCACGCAGTCGATATTTGTCAGATAGTTTGATTAAAATCCTCTGAAAGGCACCAAGAGCACCACAACATGAGGCCTAGTAGACGGTACGGACTCCAGCTTCCCTTCAGGACACCTGCCAAAGCAGCCACACCTCTAACTGCGGGAAACTTTTCACAGAGACGTTACTGAATACTGACTTTGTGCTGTAACGGTGCCCATTTTAACCTGGGAGTCCTTGGAGAACTTTTGGCGCCATCTTCATGTGGCCATTAGAGGAACTGCAGCTCCCACCTCCAGTGGGTGGAAAGGCTCTGTGTAGTTTGAATGTTCATCAGTGTAAACTACAGACCTGCAGTCCTGCTGCAGAGTACTCCTGCACCTCTCCCCCAACATCAGTTTAGTGTTGGTGAATGAGTCTGAGGATAGAAACTGTTGATGAAGTGACCTTCAGGAGGGTTTGTTTTTGCTGTATTCAGAGAAAATGTGACTCCAACAAACAGAAATGAGAAAAGTACTGTAAGAAGTACTTATTGTAATGTGAGAGAGGAACATTGAGGTCTGTATGCATGCATATGTACCGTTGGAGCTCCCAGGAGGAAAAACTAAATTCCTTTGGCAGAAAAATAAACAGTAATTGTGAAAATTGCAAAGGTTTGGTGCCTCACAAAGTTAGTACTCAGCAGTCCCTCTATGGCAGTTTGCAAATGCTTTTTATAGTCAGGTAGCACTCTTTATCTTCTCTCTCTCAGTGCAGATGTTCAGCTCAAATGGCTGTGAGGGGGAAGTGTGAAAGCTCCAGCTTGTGCTTCTTACAGTCGCTAAAAGTGGATTTGATGTCTTCTTTGGGTCTTTGTCCTGTTGTGGAAGTAATCTCCTCCTCAGTTTCATTTTCTTCACTGACTGCAGGACATCTGAATGCAGTAGATATTTAGTGCAATCCATCACTGTAATGTTGCTGTGCCACAAACCCAAAGCAGAATGCACCCCAGTGCTAACAGTCAGAAATTCATTCTTTGTCAGACGCTGCTCGTTTTCTCCCTGCAAATGCATGTTTGTGACTGGGGCCAAATGGCTCCATTTAAAGTCAATTGTTTCCGGTGCTGCTTTGCAGACTATAGATACTGACTTCAGTGTATTTGGTGATGAGCTGACTGAGCGGCTTTGCGTTTGTCAGTCGGGTACTCGGATTTCAAGTGTTCTGCTTGCATTATCAGCCCTGACTCAGTTTGGGACCAACATGATGTTGTGAGTCCGGCATGTCAGAAATTGGCTGTAGACAAAAAGCATGCAGAATGGCAGTAATTTAACCCTTCACAGGTTTTGTGACATTTAGGTTACTAAACACTGACCTTTAATGTTTCGCTGCTGCAGGTGCATTTAAATAAAAATGAGGACACTGTAATTTCCTTAAGGTGCCCAGACTTTGACTATTTTATCAAATTTTTTGTTGAACATCGAGTCCTTCCTTGACCTGTGGCCAGGTGCTATGGTTAGTTACTGAAAGATGAACTGCTGAGTGGTGTCAAAGAGCTCAGAGTGGTGATGCTGCTATTCCTCTTCAAATGGAGCCATCTGAGGTGTTTTGAGTGTGTCTAACTAGAGAGAAGGCCCTGGGACAGACCAGGACATGCCGGATTATGTCTCTCAGCTGGCGTGGTAATGCCTCAGTGTCCCCCTAAAAAGAGCGAGTGGAAGTGGACAGAGGGATGTAAGTATGGGCATCTCAGCTTAGACTGCTGTCCCGTGACCTGGACGCAGATCAGAGGCAGAAAGTTGGATGGTGGAAATGGATGGATTATTATCGAGGTATCGAGGATTATTCCAAGTGCTTCGCAAACCTGAGTGCATAAAAGACTAGAGCTGTTTTCTCACACAGTTCCAGGAGGATCAGGTCTGGAGATTTTCCACAGTTGGTAGGACATCACACCCACTCGCTAGCTGTGAATTCACCGAAATATTAGCGGCGTTATTCGCACATCAGTGAAAACTGAACTTCCAGACTTTGTGCTGGAGAGCTGGCAGGTTGAACGCGAGCAGTGCTGGACATTCGCGTTCTCAGGTGTACCTCTCAGTACTGTGGCCCATGTGTGGCTTGGCCTCCGAAGCGCCTCTTTCAGGTGAGCTGTTTCAGGTGAGCTGTTTCAGGGATGACTCTCAGAGCCGGACCCTTAGCAGAACATGGATGGATGGAGCATTGGTCATAATACAGTTCCCTGTCTCTCCTCCCTTATGTGGAACAAATCTTACGGTTCATACCGTCATAGCACAGGGGTGTCGCACTATGCGCCACATGCTGTACAATCTGATATCAAGTGGACTGGGCCAGTGACAACATTACAAATATATACTTTTATTAAAAAAGTCAAATTTTCCCCATAAGTGTAAAGAAATACATCATAAGCTAGAAGCCCAATCAGAGAGGGCTCTTAAATTCTTATTTAATGTTTTCACAGTGAAAAGGTGCAAAATAAATACTTTTTTTTTTCACCTTTATGATTAAAACATGTCTTCATTAACACTCCATACATTTTAAGAAATCTCAGCTTTTAATGGCTTTGCTGCAGCTTCCAGGCCTTGAAAACTCATCACAGGACAACATGTTTGACACACGCTGTTTATCTTATTCTCTTTAATTAATGAGGTTACCAATGAGGTGTTTCTTCCTTCTTTGTCATTTAAAGGTAACAAATCCAACTCAAGTTTAGTTGTAACTTTTTTTTTTTTTTTTTTTTTTTAGAGATGACTGTGAGTAAACCTGCTCCCCCCTGTCTGTGCTGCCTTACAGGGTCTCTGAGTGTTTGTTTTCTGGTGACTGACCCCTGACAGTCCTGTAGCTGGCCTCTGCTCACTGACTCTTGGTTTTGTTGCCATAGCTCCGCAGGTCACCTCGCCGCGTGGACTGACGCATCCCTGCGGCCCCGCTGCTGACGAGGCAACCCCCACACCCAGCAGCAGGAAACCCCGGGTACAAGGGGCTTCCCCAACAACCAAATCCAGCCAACCCACTCACTCTCTGCCTCTGACATGCTCCTCTACCCCCCTCCTCCTCCCACCCCTTCCTCTGTCGACTGGACTTCTCACTGGGTCACCATGAAATTCTGGTCCATGTCTACTGATAGAGCGCACACACCAAAAGGACAAAATGACTACATTACCCAACAGCCCACGCCCACATCTGTGCTCCCTCCCTGGGGCTGAGCCCGGTCTGCTGATCAGTTTTTATTGGCTCAGAGTGACATCCCATAATTTCATGTTGGAAAAATAGTGTTAATCGAATTAATCTGATGTCCTGGTCACTAATGGAAATTCCCCTACGCTGATGATGTCGAGGAGAATTTAGTGGGGGGGTTGTCCGTATTTGTATGTGGTCTCGACCTCTGACTGATGGCTCCTTCATGGCCTGCCTCTGTGAAACTCGTCATTCTTTCACATGTTCTTATTTTTCCTGGATAATTGAAGCTAAATGTGTTTTTAGCCCCTCTGCTGTAGGTGACCGTTCCTGTGGAGTCTTGAGTGTGCCACCAGAATAATTCAGTTTTTAATCACTGACCAGCTGGTCAGTCTGAATCTGGTTGTTGCTGTCATTTAGACCTAATTTAATTTGTAGGTGGTGCTCTGCGTGCCTGCGAATTAAATTACAGATAATCATCTTTAAATGAAAGCTAATCAGAGCATTTAAAACAAATGCCAAACCGAGAAACAAGCTAAGCGCCTCCATCGGCTTCTTTCAAGTCTGCGTGTTTATGTTTGACTCTGGTTTAATTGTCGCCAATTAATCACTGACATTTATCGTTTATTTAAATTCATACACAGCGCGTGGGGTTAAAAGGAAGTCCAGCACTGATGCGTTAATCCCCACAGCTGCTGTCAAACTGACTTAAACACAAAGCAAAGATTGTGGATCCTAACTGAGCCACCAACAATTACTTTCAGTCAGATATTACCTGTTACAGCTCCATACCTGTTCGATATTTAATATCATCTTGCAGTTTTAGACTTTCTTTGGAACGCAAACTAAAGAAGCCACCTTTTGTAAATTTGATAGCTGTTTTCCCTTGAACGTAATATGTTACCATTTCCGTACCTGCTAATCTAGTTCAGGAGCTCAGGGTGTGCTGTCCCCGCTGACGTCAGTCGTGAGGTGGTGTAGATGCCGGGTGGGTCGCTGTTCTGTCAGAGGGCTAACGCAGAGAGATGGCCACATTCGCACCAGTTAACCCGACGCGTCTTTAGACTGTGAGAAGAAGCCGGGAGAACCCGTGCTGGCACAGGGAGAACACGCAGAACCCACACGAAAAGGCCCCGAGATGTTCTTGCTGTGAGGACGCAGTTCTAACTACTGCACCGTTCTGCTGCCCAAATACCTGTAGTAATAATAATAATGGAAACAATGTTTTAAAAAAAACAATGAATATTAACTTGGTTCCCGAGATTCTGCAGATTTCACTGTAGTGAGGTTACGTAGGTCCATGCTGGAGTGTTTATAATGCCTGCCTTTTAAATAAAACTGAATAATTGACAAGGAAAATGATCATTATTACGCTGGCACACTTAGGACTTTATAGTTTTCACTTGGAGCAGAGGATGACCTGCTGTAAAAGTTTGTAATGCTTTTAACGTTTTAAATAAAGTTAAATAATGGATTTTATTGAAAAAAATATGCATCCATGATAAACATGGCAGCTTGAGACTGTCGTGCAGTCCATAGTGTGTGTATGCTGTCAGTGAATCTTTATACAACGTTGGTGTGACGCCGGCATCCAATTGTCTACTTCGTACTGTGTCTTTAGTTTATAGCTACAAAGTAAGAGCCTCTTAATGTCGGGTTCACTTCGCACTTTCATTTATTTCTGAGGTCTCCACATGTGTCGAGTAAGCCGAACCTAAAGAGTGCGCCCACGCATGCAGGATTAAAACAAATCACGCCATTAGCTGCAGACTTGCTGCCAAAGTGGTAAATGGTAGCCGGAAGTCCTGGGGGCAGAACATGAAGGTCCTCGCTCGGTCGTGGTCTTGGAGGAGGAGTGACATGGGAGAAACCCCCTCCCCGTCTCTCTCATCAGCTCCTTTGTTTGTCTTCCACCTCTTCATCCTGTTCAACTGTCACTGCGGTCTCTACAGCAACAGACTGCCAAACCACACGCATCGCTCCTCGGCTCCCTTCGCTGCCGCGGTGCCACATGGATAAATTGGGATTTGAATCCTTGTGGATTTAGAGGCTACGCTGCTGTTTCCCCTCTATGAGCAGGAGCGTTTTAATGCTCTGCGTCAGCACTCCTGTCAGCTTTAGTCCCAATTTAATCTCTGCTGGCTGCTGCGCATTGGAAGAGTGCTTTGAACCATAATGACACCGATTCCAGTGAGATGCTGCAATATCTGATATTTGCAACAATGTTTCAGCTTGCAGATAATTCACTCTCTTAGATTTATTTGATACAAGATAACCTGCGAGCCTTCACTGAGCTCTGCAGTGTGGTCTGCAGTCTGTTCCCCCTTTTGTTTGTCTGCTTGACTGTCCCACAGTGGGCACCCCTTAGCTGCTCCCGAGAACAAACAGCCTTCACTTTCTTTCCAGGGTGGCGTTCTCACTCTCAGATGTTTATGTTGTCATCTGCTGTCACTCTTCTTCTGCTGTCGTTCTCCCATGGCTCGGCCTCCAGTCATGGCAGGAGCACTCCCCACAGGAACCCGGTGTGGAGAGACCGTTTCAGTCAAACATAAACATCTGACCGACCCCCGCAAGAGTGAAAATACTAGCATGGCGGCCCAGGAAACTGCTGAGGCTTAAAAGCAGGATGAGACCCCCCCCCCCACCGCTGCCCCCCCCCCCTCAAGTGGAATAGCTAATGTGCCTACACATCAGCCCTGCCTTTCCCCCAAACACAGGCCCCCCCCTCCAAGCCAGTTTTTCTCAATCCATCCAATGTGTCCTTGTTCTAAAGTGTTATTTTTAATCTCTAATCTGGCTTTTGGTCCTGAGTCACTGCCATGCTCTCATTTTCGTCCTGCGCTGTAATTGATAACACACTAATCTGGCGTGTTCCATCGCCTTCAGCCACTGATCTGCATCTAGAGTGAGACTTCGGCCGGGCAGCAAGACGCATGCGCTCACGTCTACTCCGGTTCCTCCTGTCAGTGTCATGAAAGATCCTGCCTTGTGCATGTGAATCCTCCCTCTCCCAGAAAAATCACACAATTTCTCAAATTTCCCCTCCTCTTAGCTCATTCGGTCAGATCAGTGGGTTTGCCTAATAATTAGCTGTCCAACCCTGCTGCCTGTGTGTCTGTGTGTGCGGGTGGGAGGTCAGCGCGGTCACGCTCAGTCTGTCCTGTCTCATCCTGTCCCTCTCTCCAGAGGAGGGCGAGCGGGACGCCGACAAACGGACACAGGAGGACGAGGAAGAGGAGGACGTCCTGGACAAGCAGCGGTGCCAGGCAGCTCTGGCTTCACTCCGACACGCCAAATGGTTCCAGGTGAGCACAGCTGGGCTGCTGACAGACCCTCCTGCAGCCTAAGCTTCAGCGTGTGACAGCAAACGGGTTTTGAAGGAAGCGTAATGCCACCCAGATTTTTTCATAACCACAATAAACAACACAAAGTACTGAAGTCCGTCCTTAGCATACACCTTAGCAGGTGTATGAAGCTTTTTACTACTCATGCCCTAATTCCAGCACACAACCTTCTGCTTATGTTCAGAGTTCTTGGTTCTCCTGATTTGTATAAGGTATAAGATACTCGTGTGCCTACCACAGGAACGTCCCCAGTAGAACTTCTTCTGGGGCTCATTTCAGAGGGAGCGTGTTTTCATCCCTTTACAAAACCGCTGGCATAGATGCTGGTTTCAGGAACTGCTGTCGGGAAATGCAAGTGCGTTTCTCCTCACCTGTCTCCACTTTGAACAAAGAAAAAGAAAACGTATCAGTACACACAATACGCACAATACTGTGAGACAAAATAAACAGTAAATACAAAGGACACAATAAATGGACTGAACACGAGCTTGAATTGTTGATCACAGCAGCAGAAAAGTATATTTGTTTCATAATGTCCCATAGATACTGTCAGATGCAGCTATGAGATAGTGTGGTGGTCCATGAAGCAGCTTGTGAAAATGGCTGAATTCTAAATTCTGAGGTTTACTGGGTGTGAGCACCTTAATAATGGGTCGAAATGAACCTTTTTTTTTTTTAATCATTTAAACATCTTCATGCCTTCTGTTCTTCACTGGTTTCTACTTTCCTAATTTACTAAAGTCAAGCATTTAGTGACTGAAAGCGTGGACAATTATTTTTGCCACCCGCCTTGGTGCACGCTTGCGAAATACGGGCCGGAGAGTATTTAAAGCCTCGATTTAATCAGGTTTGCAACAGTCAGTTTCCTGCAGAATGCACAAGTGCTTAAAGCTGGGAAAAGCATGTGATGTTATGCTCTTTGTACAGCTGTGGTAGTCGCCTCGAGGTGTGTTAAATTTATTTGGAATGCCAGGTAGTTCTCCGAAGGAGCACGTAATCCGTCTGGACGGACCGCTTTAAGCTGCGAGGGTGTTGCTTTGGCTCTGTGCTGTAGCTCTTAACCCTGAATCAGAGAACAAGGCACTAACATCCAGCCATGGCTCTGCTGTTTAGCGCTGTGAGCAGAAGAGCTGACACTGAGATCTGCAACATTACTAATCAATTCATGGATTTACAGAACATATTGATATGTCTGCTGAAGTGAAGCCATGGAACAGGATTAAATCAGATGTCAGAATAACATATGACTCTTAAAGTGCATCTTTCAGGTGTTGCTGAACGTAACCGATGCTCACAGGTTCGATTCTTTTCATTTTATTGAAACAGTCGACGCTTCACTAAGAGTCCTGCTCTTACACTGTTAGGTTTGATTTCTCGCTCCCTCGGTGGGGCTGCTTGTTTTTGACCCCCGTTTGCCTTTTTTTTTTTTTTAATTAACTAATTGCACATCATTAGACAATGACCTGCAGGGCCTTCCAGTTCCTTCAACACAATTACGCAATTGCGGCATTATGCTAATAAATCTTGGTGTTTGTTGTCTTCTGCAGTAGTTTAGTGGGACGTCAGTCATATGCTCATTGCGGTGCACATTCCTGCTCTTTGTTCTGCTGATTTCCTGGAAATGAGATTCAAATTTGCACCACATTTGGATGGAAGCTTGACCGGCGAGTCTATCAGTGGAGTAACAGAGTGTAATATAAATGTTTCCAGGATGAGCGTGTAGCGTTTGTTAGAAACAGGGCAGCATGGGGATAGCAGAAACAGCAGAAGGAGTTTTTCTCAGTGTGGGAAGGCGAAGAGCCTGAGAGCGAGATGTAACCGGCGGATACGGGGTCACGAAGAGGTTCTTCAGGAAATCAAGTTTTAGACGAGCTGCACCTCTGCCGTCCTGATCCGAACTGAGAGCTTTTCCTCCGCTCGAGAGGCGGTGGAGAGAGATGAGAGTCAAGGTCAGGTGAAGCGGTGAGTAGTTTCCCTTTGGGGAAGGAGAGCTAAATGCCAAGTACTATCAGAGTGAAGGGCTGCACTGTGGCCTGAAGGTGTAGCAGCACAGGCTGGATTCTGTTTCATCATATTCAGACGGGGCTGACGTGACCCGAGGACCTCCACTGATTTGTAATAACTCTAGATACAAATGGTGACGTCTGTCTCTTCCACCTTGTCTTGTGTCGTTTCACCGAGACCACCTGAAGGAAATTACTATCTTTATTTTTATGAAACGCCATCCTGTGCAAATTAAAGTGTCAGTAATCTCCGGCTTCATTTGCTTTCTATTAAAGTCCAAATGCATCAGCTTCGTCCGCCCTCTTCTTTGGGGGGGTTTATTTAACTCCGACTAAACAGCAGGAGTTGGGGGGGGGCAAGCAACGGGTTTTCCTGTTTCACGTCTTCATTAAATACAAAGGTGTCGGTGAAACATCTGTCCTGGTGTTAGACATGATGTTTTCTCTGCCCTGAGGTGCTCCGAGGAGAATTATCTTACCAAAAATATGACACATCACTGTCTCCGTGTGCTCGTTTGTTCATCCAATCTGCTTCAAACATGGTGGGCGTATTTCTGCAGACCTGAGTTTGAGGTTGGGTGGATGAGCGGTTCTCATCCTGCTTGAGCTAAAGTTTGGTGTCTCTCGTTCCTTGTGGTCCCCCTTAGTGACTGATGTCTGCTCCACTCTGTGTGTAGGAGGAGGGGAATTTGTCTGAGTGGTCCAAAAACAGCAGCCTGAGGCAGAACGTCCCTTTGGTCTGACCACGCAATTCCATCCACTCCGGAATGCATCGGCATCTTCCTCTGTCCGCACTCCCACCTCTGCACCAAAGTTCATTAAATCCTGATAGTTTGAGCAGAATCTTCCTGATGTCTGCCTCAGAGTGGAAAGCAAAACGAAATTCAATTCAATTTCATTTATATAGCGTCAAATCAAAACAAAGAGTCACCTCAAGGCACTTTGTATTGTGGGTAAAGACCCTACAATAACACAGAGAAAACCCAACAGTCAAAACGACCCCCTACGGGCAAGCACATGGCGACGGTGGGAAGGAAAAACTCCCTTTTAACAGGAAGAAACCTCCAGCTGAACCAGGCTCAGGGAGGGGCGTCATCTTTTATTTTTTCATCTCTCTGCTTTCAAAAACGCTGATTTCACTGAGATTCAATTTGTATACATTTAGAATGATGCTTATGAGGAAGATGAACCAAAGACAGACTTATAGCAAACCAAATTATTCTCTACATGCGTATTTATGAGGGCACTCGAGTTAATCAGATTTAGAAAACTCCATTTTACTTGTATTATCCCAGTGTTTATTCATTTCTTTGGAGAAATGTCGCATTTATTGGTCTGGTCACTGTTTTATTCTTGGAAGATTTTGGTGGAGTTTTTCATTTTTCTTTGATTTCTTTTGAGAGTTTAACAGACAGAATAGAGAGACTGTAACTGTAATAAAGAGGCTGTCCAAAGAAGGATTTAAGCATCTGCCAGAAATACTCAATTTTCATATATAATAAAGGGATGTGCACAGGATTAGCAAGCTCGAACTCTCACTTAAGAAAAGTAAAGTCAGCATCTGAAATTGTGGTTAATGAGGGAAAAACACAAGACACCAAAGCTGAGTTAAAATCAAGCAGAATGAGACTGATGGAAAATTCAGCCAGCGCCCTGAGCCTGAATGTAAAGGCTGCAGTGATGTGATGTGTTCACGTGCCTCCCGCGCAGCCTCAGAGACGTATTAGCAGCATATTGAAGCTTCAAGGCTCATGAAAATGCCTCTCGCAGCGTCTCTCAGAGGCTGAAAGCTCCACTCTTTAGAGCTAGTGCTGCTCGGCCGGGCTGCCACCGCCGCCTATTTAAAATGCTCCTCGTGCTGCTGGTGAGTTTTGCCTGTTTTCCCCGTAGGCCCGAGTCACAGACCTCAAGTCCTGCGTCATCGTTTTGAGGATCCTCAGAGACATGTGCAACCGGCTGCCTGTGTGGCAGCCTCTCAAAGGATGGGTATGTGACGGCCTCAGAATCAGAATAATGTTTGATGCAGACTGCAAGCTTTATCTGAAGTTTGTCCTTTTAAAAGTGCTGCGTATGTGTGATGTGTAATAAACTGTCCCAGCTACAGAATCCTGACTGAGTGATTTAGTTTATCCTTCACTGATGAACTTCTGTCCTCTGCAGCCTCTGGAGCTGATCTGTGAAAAGGCCATAGCCACCTGTAACCGGCCGCTGGGTCCAGGTGAAGCCCTGCGCCGCGTCATGGAGTGCATCGCCTCAGGGATCCTCCTCCCAGGTCAGTGATCAGTGCGACCAGTGCATTTACACTTTCACTCTGCTAAACTGTCCACAGCCACATTATAGAGTGTTAAGTTAATGTGTACTCATCCCAGTTTGGCTTAGATTAGATTAACATGGCTAAATTTAAAAATCTGAAGAAACTGAAACAATAACTTCTGAGGAAGCAGCCAAAGAAGGCTCCCCTTTCCACAGGAGTGGCAGTGGTTTAAAAAAGAAAAACTGAGGCTCGGGCTAAGGTGGTCGTTTACCTGACAAACAGAAACATTTTGACATAAGTCTAGGGAGAGGAGTCAGCTAAACAGGAAAAATCAGTCTGATCTGAGACAAAAACAATGGAAGCAGGTGATCCGGAGAAACTCACTGCAGTTACCGGGGGAAAAAAATTACTGAGCGCATCCAGCAAGGCCATGCTTTTTGTTTTAACTGATTTATTTTGTACGATATCTGAAACAATTTTTATGTTACACTTATTACAGTATGCCTTTGCACTGGGAAAACCTAGTGGTGAATGGGGCCCTATTACAGTAGTCTTAATTTTAAAAAAAATTTTCAGGTCATATTTTGTGCTCTCGACTTGTAAATCTTTTTTGTGGGGGCGGGGTAAATAATTACTAAACTACTGCTTCTACTAATAATAATACTACTACTACTACTAATAATATAACAGATCAGCAATAACAACCTAACAGCAGATGTGTCATACTTTGTTGCTGATTTGCAGTCTCACTGAATATATTTACAGTCTTTAAAACAGCAGAAAGTTTGAATACTCTACAAAAGAAAGAGAACAGGGGTGTGTGTGTGTGTCTGTGTGTGTCCGTCTGTGTCCTAACTGCAGCTTCGCTGTAGTGTTTCTTTGTGACACTTGTTTGAACGACAGGTTTTCATTGATCGCTGCCCCTAAGCATTTATTTTCATTTACAGCCTCAGTCCAGTCACCATTATTGTCTCAAAATATTTGCCGTCATTTTCTCTGAGTTTAACTGAAGAGTCACAGATTTGTGTTCACGTGTTTGTGAGTGGGGTCCAGTGATGGAAAGGGTTCGCAGCAAAATACAATGAAGCAATAACGAGCTTAAAGTCCCGAAAACCTCCAGAAAAAGAGGACACACGGGGAATCACAGCGAAGGTGAACAGGTCACTACACCTTACAGGGCGCAGCCGCAAACAACCACACCTGAGGAAGTGGACAAAGACAGGAAGTAAAATCAGCAGCGAAACAGAAACAACAAAATAAAACAGAAAGTGACTAAAACAGAGACATGAAGAAGGAAACACAGATGACACTCTGAAAGTTTAAGCACAAAAAACTAGAAAAGTGACCAAAATTCCTTAGACAGTTATAACTGGAGGATTTCCATGATGTAACCTCTCAACATATATGGTCCTAAAAATTCCTGGCAGGCTGTGGCGTCCCAGTGGATCCATAGCAGCATGATTTCATTCAGTTAAAATTGGTGATGGAGTGTTTTTTTCTGAATCATGGGAACATTTATCCCCAGAGACCGTGAAATGTTCCCTATTTACCTCCAAACAGAAGCAGAAAGCTGCTCTCACATTCAGTTTTTCCAGTGCTGCTCACGGTCGAGTTTGAACGCTGCACGTGGGAAACCTTCGGCTCGAGCGAGTTTGTCCCTGTGATGATGCAAAAGCATAAATTCTGGCTCAGGGTTTCCTTCAGCACTGAGGGCAGTTTGTTTCCTGGATGCACTCGCGGTCACTGAGTAGTTGTTCAGTCTGTACGCATTAAAGCAAGGTGAGCTCGTTTGATAGCACCTTTCAGCACTGAGGCTTCACTGAGTGCTTTACATAAGACACAAACGCATTAAGGCAGCAGGAGTCACGTTTACCTGTTGAGTGAAATAAAAATGAGTTCACAGTGTCTGACTCTGTTTCCTGTCTGAGTCAGGACCGTCTGCCGAGACACTGTGTGTTTTTTTTTTTTTCCTCCTTACAGGAGGTCCAGGAGTTCACGACCCCTGTGAGAGGGAGCCCACGGATGTCCTGTCTGACCTCAGCGCCCAGCAGGCCGACGCAGTCACGCACAGCGCTCAGGTCAGTGAGCGTTACCGCCCACCTGCTCTGGTGCCGTCATGCTTTCCTCCTGCAGTGTGAAGCTTTGTATACTAAACTCTGCACTACAGCTACTATTGATCATTTTCATTTTCAATCAGTTATTTGGGCTATAAAAATGTGAAGAAGTCCCACAGAAATATCCCAGAGCTAAAGCATCCTGTTTTTGGCTTTTTTGACTAAAACTGGACCTGATAGGCTGAAGACGGCTGTTCCAAAGTTTAGATCAGAGACCCTGATCACATGATCCGAAACCCTGATCACGTGATCAGAGGCTGAACACTGGAGGAAGGTCTCAGCAGGGCTGCTGTATATGCAGGAGCCTGGCCATGGTGGGTTTTGTATGTTATTAATAAAGTTTTTAAATAAATCTTGTTGAAGGGAAGCGAGAATTGGTGTGCTAAAGTTCAGTTATTGGTTGACAGTAGAGGTTTGATTTTTGTGATGTTGCTTAGATGAAAGTAGCTGGATACGCTTTGAAATCCGAGATTCAAAGTTCAACTGCTGGTCAGAAATAATACAAAGATCTGACGTTGGCAGCGAGTGGGCCGATGTAATGGCTGACCTCTTAGAGAAGCTGCCGGGGCCGGACACCAGAACCTCAGTTTTGAAGAAATTTAAAGACATCCAGTTCTTAATGGCCGTGAAGGATGCACGGAGGTAGGAGAGGCCATTGAGTTATTGGTAGTAATGACTCAGTAGATATCAGTTATATCTGCTCTGTTTTTACTCACATAAAGGCCCCCCTGTGTATTGTAGGGTGACTCTCTCTCTCCCCTGGGGGGGTTTAGTGTTATGTACTCTTCAACTCTAGCGACTGTCTTGAACAAGGATGTTGTTACTATGTAGTACCTGCATTCATGGAAACTCACAAAACATGCCTTTCATGTAGAGATTATTAAGCTGTGATCATCCCTCTGAAGAAGTCGTTTCTTCCCTGTTGCACAATGACCCACAGTGAGGTCCTTTCATTTACAAACCTTGGCATTGCCCAAAAACCTATGGGCCTAACTGTGCTTACACTACAATATTGTATTACCACTTATCCCCTTTGGTTCAGGTAAATTACATTTACCTCTCGCTCTTTGGCTCTAGCTGCTAAGAAGTTCCCATCCATAATATGCTGTTTGCTCCAGGGGCGTGAACCTTAAAAGCTTCAATTAAAGGACTCCGTGTCTCACCCCCCGGGCCGCAGCGGTCCAGGTTTTAACTGCTCCCACGGGCGGTGAAAGCACCTTCAGTTTCATCAAGTCTGAGCTGTTTGGGTTTTACTAAAATACATAGATTTTTTTTTATTTAGAGTAAATCACTAAAAACTTTAAAGTCCAGTTGGGAATTTGTCAGTATTTTCAGAGCTCAGTGAAGTCCAAACTCAGCTCTTCCCTGGAGAGCTGCAAGCCTACAGATGTGCTCTGAACTCGGAGATCCATTTTCCATCTAAAGCGCCCTTCTTTATGGATGTTAGCTTTACATCTTTCCCTCTGAGTAATTCCCTGCTATAAAAGCAGCCACAGCTAACTGAGTGTAATCAGCTCGTGGTGACAAAGAAAAACTCAGACTCAGCCCGTGAGACCATGACCCCCCCCCCCCAACTGCACCGAATTCAGCATTTTTTCCAGGAAATCGGACACGTAACCATCCTCCCCGCTGCACCGATTGATGGTGGGTTATTTAAAGCGAGTCTTGGGCCTGCGCCAGTGAAGCCCCGAGCTCACGTCAGCACTATAAATAGTTGAGTGTCCGCAGGAGCTCGGTCTGACCTCAGATAAGCTGCCCCTCAGTGCTGCGGAGGCTTTGACAAACTGGCAGCCTAATTAGCCGTCTAATGAGCGTGGGAACACTCCCCCTCAGATACACCCACACCAGCACTACTACAACTGCTTCCACCACCACCGCCGCTGCTGCACATTAAACACCAAAGTCTGCCCCCGGGCGGACAGTGTGAGGAATATAAAGACATCCTCAAACTCATGTTTGTTTTGGTCTCTTGATGAAATGCAAGTCTGGGAATATATTTTTCCTCTTTTTTTCCTGTTCCTCCTTTGTTTGCGCCCACAGAGTGTTTATGCCTCCTCTCTGTAATGCATGAAGTTTCTCCCAGCAGAATTAGTCGGTTTGCACAAGTTTTCCCCGATAATTAAAGCACATTGATCGAAGACTAAATGGCCCTGCTTCTCCTGTGAGTGCAGGAGGGTTTCTGTTGCTTAAAAGCACCACAGCGATGTGCCCTTATTCTGTCTGCTGTGTGTGTTTCAGCATGCGTTACGCCTCCTGGCCTTTGGACAGCTTTACAAGGTCTTGAATATGGATCCTCTGCCCGCCAGCAAGCCCTCACCGAGGCTGTTAGAAGGTGCGTGCACAGCTGTTTGTGCTCTTTGTTTCTGTGAATCTGTCTGTATCCACCTGTATCTGTATCTCATCTTTATTTAAGCCCTCTGTTCAGATGCAGTCCTGGCAGTATTAATGAGAACATCATGCACACGTGTGTCTGTGTGGGCCGCGTCACGTTCTAAGTGCTCTCTCGGCTCGTTTCCGCTCTGCAGGCAGCTGTCAGAAGAGGCTCCGGGAGGACATCGGGTCGGACGACAGGGACTTCATCAAAAGGATGAAAGGTGACTTTGACCGTGAGCTCGCTCGTTTCAAAGAATCACCGCTCCCATGATTGAAATCCTCTTCCACTCACTTGTGAGGCGCAGTGGACACTCAGGTGCAGGCTGATACACGTGGCTGACTGCAGGGAGTACTGATAAAAATCTCATGTTGACTGGCTCACTCTCATTTAACTTTAAAGTTTGGGAGCCTAATGTTTCTCTGTGCTGTCATAATATTTTTAAAAGTTTCCTACAAATTATTTATCAACCTACTTCGACTACAGCTGTCCACAGTCTTAGATGAATGGGTGTGGTGATGTTTTAACATTAGGTTTGATTTGATTTGTTCTCCACGTCTGATCACTGCGTCAGATGTTTTGTAGCCTTAAAATGAGATATGGTTGAGCGCCTGCAGAAACCTGCTGCTTCGCTCATCCTGATCTCTGTGGATGGAACATTGGCAGCTTTGTGAGGCAGATGCAGCTTCAGGTGATACCTGATCCCGTCTAAACTGGTGTGGCATAAAGATCTAGTCAGGATTGTGACTGAACATGAATGAAAACCATAATTAATGACATCAGAAGATGGAGAATATGAAGGAGGCAGTACAGGTGAACGTATTACCGGCCCCACCTCACTCACTAAATCAGTCTCGTTTCTTTAGGCCATTAACGAGCACTCGTTTAACTGAAAAGTGAAACAAGAAGATAAAATAGAAGAACACACATCAGCTTAATTATTGCAGTAAAATTGCAGTTACACACTCAGGGTACTACATATGAGTGAAAGTATGTGTGTAGTGTTACAGCACATCATAGTTCAGAATGGCTGTGTGAGATTTATGTATTGTTTCATTATTGCTATTTTTAACACGTCCTATAAGGGCTTTGTTTGATCTTCCTCTGCAGATATCTGTTAGAAACGACTCGTTTGGCTCTGAGAAATAACTTCACACACTCGGCTAAATATTAATTACTGTCGCTCCCACACGCAGCCCCCTCTGAATGTAAGATCGTTAACAGCAAATTAAAAATTTGTTTCCTGTGTTTGAGTTTAAGATCATAATTTTACAGAGATGAAAGCTTTTATTTAACACCATATATTCAATTCAATTTTATTTATATAGCGCCATATCACAACAAACAGTCGCCTCAAGGCGCTTTGTATTGTGGGTAAAGACCCTACAATAACACAGAGAAAACCCAACAGTCAAAACGACCCCCTATGAGCAAGTACTTGGCGACGGTGGGAAGGAAAAACTCCCTTTTAACAGGAAGAAACCTCCAGCAGAACCAGGCTCAGGGAGGGGCAGTCACTTGCTGCGACCGGTTGGGGCCGAGTGGAGAGAGACAGGACAAAAGACATGCTGTGGAAGAGAGCCAGAGATTAATAATAATGATTAAATACAGAGTGAAGTATAAACAAGTAAATAAAGGTGAATGAAATGAAACAGTGCATTATGGGACTCCTCTAAGCAGCTTAGGCCTATAGCAGCATAACTAAGGGGTGGTTCAGGGTCATCTGATCCAGCCCTAACTATAAGCTTGATCATAAAGGAAAGTTTTAAGCCTAATGATTATACATATTCTTACACATTAATATGAATATAATGTTAAACAACAGTATGACCAAAAAGCCTCACCTGACTCAAACCTGACGTTCACATTAAAGGTCGTCTTCTCTGGTATGTGATGATTGAGCTCAGTGCAGCTTCCGTTTGCGAATCGCGGTCTTTAATTCCGGCACCGGCACTCCGGGATTTCAGCTCAGGCTCCAAACTTATGCACGCACCAATTTTTAACCTGATCCAAATTTTATATGGAGGATCATCGCGGGGCTCAAAGCCGGGTCTCCGGCTACAGCCGAGCAGTTTTCAGTGGAAGAACAAAGTGTTTATTTTTCAGCATTCGCTTTGCTCCACGAGTTCATCTCCACCCTGAGACGGTCGGAGTTTAGCTGTAATGGCCGTACCATCTGATGGAGAGAGCTCAGAGGAAACACTCTGAACTGGTACCTGCCAGCACGCCGTCCTATGCCAGCACGGAGCGCTTTGAAAACACGGAGACGGTCGTCACTCGTGCCAGCTTCGCCTCCTGTGACTCTGTCCGCTCATAGAAAATGAAACTTGACCCACTGGAGGAGCTCCAGCACTCCTCACTGAGGTACGAGGGGACGTAGCTGAGTGATCTAAAAATGAAGCGCTACACTGAAATCTGCCAAAATCCAACCAGATAAAGAGTAGAGTCTTATGAACCCAGTCCTGGAGCTTTTTGGATCACACCTCATATATTCAGAGTGAAAGTATGAAGCAATGTAGTTCAGACAAAAAAAAAAAAAAACTCAAATTTTCCCTTTTTTATTCATAACTGTCAGATTTTTATTAATCCTGACTCCCATCAGCGTGTCTGTAATAACTTTGCTCCGTCGTGAAGGCGGCGGTTATTTTCTCCTGCTCTCGATGAACAGTCAAATGACCTCATTCACAAACATAATCTTCCAACAATGTGCACTTGTGCATATCTGAGTGGTAATTAAAGTGTTGATGAATTGACTTGCAGCAACTCAACCCTGCATGTGCTGGCGACACAGGAAGCTGAGTTTACTGACACGCCGCTAATGCGACGTCTTTGTTTGTTGCGTCCTCTAAAACTCCGAATGCATTTTAAGATCTCTTTGCACCACGGTGATATTAAAAACTGTGGCTGGTCTTTAAAATATAAACATTTTTAGATATAAACACAAAAGGCTCATAAAGCTGTGCGGGTCAGATGTGCACGTCGCACACAGGCCGAGTTCCCCGGAGAAAACTCTTCACAGGAGATAAGTGGATATTGACTGACAACCTCATGCGTGTGTGCGTGCGCGCGCACGTGTTCAAACTATAGCTGTCTGTAAAAGAGGTCTTTGTGTAAAAGGTGGAAAAGTGAGGCAGTGGAGCTGAAAGAAGTGAGCAGCGCCGCTGATCTTTTCTCAGAAATCAGGACGCTTTGTTGTGACGGGGCTCAAATCGGCCTGTCAGGCTGAAGAATAACACGGCACATTCGCTTCAATCTCTGTATCAGAGGAGAGAAAATAGCCTGACCCCGCTGAAAGCGATCCACTATAGGCTGGACGTGTGAAACCCAGCAAGCAGCCACGTCCGATATCTTCATGAGATCATATTAGGAATCCATTTTAGTCACCGGCTCATGCCTGTCACGGTATCTCAGAGCGGCATCAGTCAGCGGCGTGAATCAGGTTGAGGAAGACTTCTGGCAGCCGTGGCTTTTAGGTGAGATGCATCCTCGAAGCAGAAAATTGTGTGAAGTTATCAGATTTGCACAGAGCTGAGAGAGAAGCCGGCGAAGCCTAAAAGGCATTCAGCTTCAGAGAGTTTCAGGAATCAATCGGCTCGGGTTCACAGAGGTCTGTGTGACTTCAGCCCAGAGCACAGAACAATGGCAGACCGCCCACGTCTTTATTATATGTCCTTACTCTCACTCCTCAGTGTTTGGTGGCAGCTGTTTGGACAGCTCTTAAACAGGCGGCACCGTCACCATCAGCATTTCTCATCAGTGACAGGTCTGTGCTGTGACACTGTGTTTATCAAGCTTTTGTGTAACTCAGGCATCTCGTCATATTTCTTGGCTGACACAACTTCATATGGTGCCGTCAAGCCACGATTTACAATGTTGTGTGGTCCCCCCTGCCGCGCTGCTCTGTCAACACAAACCACACAAAGTTTCCAGGTTTGCTTTCACGTAAAACTTTTCGGTGCTGCTTTGGCTCAGCGGGCGAGCAGGCGACCGCGTGCCACGGGTTTGAGTCTGACCTGTGGCTCTTTGCTGTCCAATTAGGGCAAAGATGCACAAAAGAAACCCAGGTTTCCACTAATTCTGACCCCTCAGACTAAAAAGACTGAAGTGTTGCCGTCACCATGCCTGCAGGGCAGCCGGCCAACTTCCATCATTGCAATCGCAATAACTCGAGAACAGTGTCACCTACCATTTTCAGATCAACGCCATAAATAATGCCAATCATGATTTTTGCTTTCGTATTGATGTGGTGAATAAAGTCACTGAGGCCCACACGCTCCCCAGGAACATCTACTGAGATCTGGAATTATAGGTTTTAGAACTGGCTCAAAAAATCAGAAAAATACATTTTTAAAATCTTGTTTGGCTGCAGTTGCGTCTTCAGTTCAGCATCTTTCCGCCTCTCCCGCCCAAGCTTCTCATTATGCTTTCTTCTCAGTCTCCCGTCTCTCTCTTTAAATTGGCCGCCATCTGCGCCGACCTTCCTTTTTGTGTGCCAGTTTGTGAGCCTGCGGGTGCTGTGAAGGTGAACCCCTTTGTTTGGTTTGTCGTGAGCGCTCGCTGCGTCCCTGTGCAGACCACAGCTGAGCTTACGTGGAGCAAAATGTATCAACCTAAAATCACAACAGGCTGGATTTAAACATGCAAAGGGCCGTTTTGGCCCTGCAGGTCCCGAGTTTGATGCTTTTTTTTTTTTGTGCAGGATGTTAAAATCAGTATTTTTAGTTGTGGACTGTTGGTCAAATAAGACCTTTTAAGGCTGCTTTTTCTGACATTTTATAGACAGTTTAATCCAATAATTGCAAAAATAAAAAATAAATCAGCAGATTTACTGCCGGTGAAAAGAATAATTAGCTGCAGCACCCTTGGCACTGATGGCTGTGGCCTTGGCTTCTTCACTCCTCCTCCTCCTCCTCCCTCTGACTCGTGCCTGTCAGTGTCACAGTAATTAAATTGGCCCTCAGTGGGACGATCGTCTCCGGCAACCCTCATCTGCTTCCAGTTCAGAGGAGGTGACGAGAGGCAGAGATAGGAGGATTAATACTGCTGGCTGCTGCCACGCAATTATCTCACCGCCTCCCACCACACACACACACACACACACACGTATGTTGGGTTACACACACACACTTGCAGTGCTTTAACACCTCCCACTGCCTTCCTCCCAGCACCTGTCCACCACCACCTTCACATTTGTTTTCGTACATGCCGTTTGCATCCATATTCATACAAACCGCACTTAAGTGCCTGTCAGACCCTCTCAGTAATTACCCGCAGTGGCTGCAGAACCAGGCGGCTGCACACTTCACAAGCTTCAAGTGTTCCTGCTGTAACACCTGCTGAAGTCTGTGGGTGGCCATATGCAAAAAAGAAAAAGATCACCTCAGCATCATCGATAACTATAACGTTTCTCAAGAATCTGAAATTACATGTGAATGTTTCTGCCGTCCTTCTTCCACTTCAGCTTTGCCCTCTCCATTAACCTTCCGTACGATGGTAACACCTGTAATAATGGTGCGCGGGGGGCGGCTATCACGCAGGGCTGACACAGAGAGACCAACAACCATTCATTCACACCTATGGGCAATTTAGAATCGCCAGCTAAGCTAACCCCACTGTCTGCCTGTCAGACTGTGGACTTTGGGAGGAAACCCACGCAGACACGAGGAGAAAAATGCAAACTCCACACAGGAAGGCCTGATGGTGGATTAGAACCCAGGAACCCAGGACCTTCTTGCTGTGAGGCATACGTGGTAACCACTGTGCCACCCTCAGAAGAAATAACCTGGCTAGAGCCACCCTTGATCCACCTATTAGTCAAAGCAGCCGTGCTCCTTGAGCCTTTGTAAAATCCAAACAGGTGAGTTGGACATAACAAAGTCTGTGTGGATTTACTCAGCTTTGTAGCCGGCCTCAAGTGGCCAATAGAGGAACTGCATCTGTCAGTCAAAGCAGCCGTAACATTAAACCTTACTACAAACCTTACCCCCCATTGAGTTTTTATGAAAGAGGCCCAGATGTTTTTATAGCAGCCTCTAATCATATTCATGTTGTAAAGTTATGGGGACTGACTCACTCTTGGAGCCAGCCTCAAGTGGCCATCACAGGGACTGCAGCTTTTGGCATCCGTCTCTGTATGAAGGCATGCAGGCTGTTTGAACAGCTTGTGTTATTTTTATTAAATTGATAGATAAATGACAGAACCTGGCCAATATGAGCAGATTTGTGTAAATATAGGGCTCTGTAGTCGTTATTTTAAGCAGTTAAACAATTTTTATTCAGGATCACTTTTAGGTGATGGGCTTTCATCAGGCCCTTGGAAACATCAGCAAACAGAATCCGACCACTGCGGGTGAGAAGGGGCTTCTGGGAAAAAGCATCTGTGAAAGCTAAAATCAAGCTTACAAAGTGTGGCTGAAATTTCTACATTAAAAGTTTGACAGCTGACAAATTTCATTTGACTTCAGTTCTCCTGTTCATATTTTGTTTGTTTACAAAGTCAAATCTTTGGTGTCCTCAGAGCACAGCTGACAAGGTTGGACAGCTGTGTTGTAAATGATGGCACCAGGAGTCAGGTTTCATTTCCAGTTCATCACTGAGACATTACTGCTCAGGAGTCAGCGTCAGCTCAACTCTCGTCACCGTGTAGGTGTGAAGTGTCGCTGGTTCCGAGTGTGTCAGCGGCATATCACCTGCCCGGTGTCATTTCAGCCCCATCAGCTGCCTGCTAAGAGGGAGCTCAGCCAATGAAACGGCTTCCCATACTTCCTGTTTCTGGAGTCATGACAGCTCTCTGTTTCATTACTAACATGTGCACCTCCCCTCTCTTAGTGCTGGACTGGAGGATGACTGATCCAAACCACCCCATGAACGCCCTGATGCGTTTGAACCAGATCCACCCGGGCCTTCAGTACCGCCTGCTGTCCCAGTCCGGCCCAGTACACGCTCCAGTGTTCACCATGTCTGTAGAAATCCAGGGAACCACCTACCAGGCCACAGGGAACTCCAAGAGAACTGCCAAGCTCCAAGTAGCCCTCAAGGTACCAACAGAGTTCAAAGAGCTGCATGAAAGTGACTGAAGCCTGGGTCCTGTGGAGAGGCTCATAGACTCTAGATAGACTCTCTCCTGGGTTTCCAGTCCATCGTTAGGTTAACACAAACATTCACATCTGAGGCCAGCTTAAAAAAAATCACCAATTAACCTAACAAGCATGTCTTTAAGCTGTGGGAGGAAACCCACGCAGGCACAATGTGAGCATGCAAACTCCTCACAGCAAGGCCCCAGCAGAGCAGCCAGTGCTGCGAGGTGTACGAGGTAAACCTCATACCCACTGAACATCTGTGAGCGCTCCCACTCTGACATCATACAGAGCCAAGAGTAGGAAAAAACTAACTGCATAAAACTAGCCCCATCCACAATTAGAAGACACGTAAGGGCAGATACAGGCATTTGGACCGTCTTTCAGTGCAGCCCCATCTTCTTTCAGGCTCCCGTTTCAAAGTCTAATAAAGAACAAGAGACTCCTCAAACTGTTGAACTCTGTGCTGTCTGCCGAGATGAAAAAGAACAAAAGGAAACAGGAGTACAAAGGAAATCCAGTTGTAGAAACTCCACTAACGGAAAGTGATGAAAAAAATAAACTGTAAAAGGGCCACTTTAATATCAGTCCAGTATTAATTTCTTTGTCTACCTTTAAAATGATGACATCTGTAAATGAAAGGAGTGAAAAAGGGTTTAAAACACCACTTTTAGCATCCACTCCTGTCTCTGTTAGTCAATAATTTTGTACTCAGATGTTTTAAAAGCTGAACGTTAACTTGGACAGAGAAACAACTGAGCTCTTCTTTGAAATCGACAGCAGAGCACGCAGCGTTCTTCTTGTCACAAATCTTTTGTTGAGATAGAAGTTTGACTGCTCACACTTATGCAGTCTTTTCGCACACATTTATTCATTCACTTACACTCTCACTCTCAGCACAGCCAGTCTTTCTGTTGTTGTTCGCTTTGCAGCCTCACTGCAGCAGCAGCTGGGGTTTGAGTGCCTTGCTCAAGGACAACTCATTCATAGATGATGGATGTGAAAGTGTGACTCATCTCCCGTCTGCGGCTGTCGGGACGTCACAGAAAGTTACTCTGCTGCTTTTATAATCCGATGACTGTCGGGCTGAATGCAGCAGGAACTCGTCTACTGATGAAATTTAAATGAACGCTTGTTTTTGTTTGTGCTGCCGTCCTCCTCCTCAGGCGCTGCAGGCTCTGGGCTACGTGCTCGGCAACGACGGGGACGTGGACTCGCTGAGCGCCGACGAGAAGTCAGATGGGGAAGGGAAGAATGACAGGATGTCCACCAGCTCCAGCTCCACCTCCATCACCTCCTCCACAGACACACAGGAGGTGAGGAGCACACACACACACGGACAACCGGCGGACTTTGGTGCAAGGTTCCTTCCCGATTACAGCACATCCATGAGGTCCATTAAAGATTCGACACAATTAAAAACTTTTCTGCTGCTTATGTCATCCTGCTAACAAAAGCTGGAAACCTTGGATTAAACGTGTTCTGTACAACTTTTTTCATTTATTAGACTTTTTTCTTGCCAGTTTGGGAACAGATTGTAATATGACTTAAAAAATGTAACCTTCCCTGACTCTCTGTTGCCTCTAAGCCTGCAGACTGATTTCTTTGTGAAGGATAAATTTTCTGAAAATTCAGAAGGTCGGGATGTTTGTGATGTTTTACCTCAATGTCTCTATTTCAGTCACCACCGAAATTCATTTCAGCCTTATTCATATAGCACCAATTCACAACAGCAGTGGCCTCCAGGTGCTTTATATTGTAAAACAATTTTAGAGAGAGGATCCCTGCTGAGCAGCACTTGGTGACGGGGGAAGGAAAAACTCCCTTTTAACAGGAAGAGACCTCCAGCACAGGTCTTCTTTCCAATTCAGCTTTATTTATAAAGTGCTTTAAAATCACCCACAGGGTTCAAAGTGCTCTACAATAAAACAATAAAATACATAATACAACTCAAAAAAACATTAAAATACCTAAGAAATGCTTAATATATGCAAAGGACACAAAATATTTAAAAGAAACAGCTCACAGACTCAGTGTTTACTTGGTGTTAAAAGCCAAAGAAAAAATGAGTTTTTAAAAGTGATTTAAAATGCGTGAGTGATGAGGCCTATCTAATATGCAGTGGCAGATCATTCAATCATTTGGGCACCATCAGAAGCAGCTGGTCTGCCGACCTGAGAGACCGGGTGGGAGAGATAAGGTGGGACAAGTCCATTTAGAGATTTAAAAGCAAACAAAAAATATTTAAAAATGGATCCTAAAACAAACGGGCAGCCAGTGAAGTGAAGCCAAAATAGGTGAAATGTGCACACGTTTGCAGACACCAGTTAAAAGCCGCCCAGCAACGTTCTCCACCAGTTGAAGGCGAGCAACAAAGGACCCGCTAAGCTCCATATAAAGTGCATTACAGTAATCCAGCCGAGTGATAACAAGTGTGTAGATTACAGTTTCAAAGTCTCACCTTTGGAGAATTGGCTTTATTTTGGCCAGTTGCCTAAGGTGAAAAAACCTTGACTTGACTACAGCATTAATGTGGCTATCAAGCTTCATGTCAGGAATCTATTCTGACTCCTAAGTTTGTGATTGTTGGCTTGAGATTCTGTGCCAGAGAGCCCAGATCTACTAAAGGGGTCACAGACCATTTACCATCATGGTTTTTTTTTTCCTCATTGAAACTTAGAGCCAACCATGCCTTAATGTCACCTAAGTCATTTAAGTAATTGTGCCACTGAGTAGGAGTCCTTCCATTTAAGAGGCACATATATCTGGCTGTCATCTGCATAGCAGTGGAAAGGAATCCCATGTTTTCTAAGTATGTGGACCCAGCGGTAGTAGATAAAGAGAGAAAAGGAGCGGGCCTAGAACCAAGCCCTGTGAGTACCCCACACACAAGTGGAGCAGTGGAGGACACACATTCACCAAGACCAACACAGAAGCATCCTACTTCTCAAGTATGCCTGAAACCATCTCAGCAGCTGTGCCCCTGATTCCCGTCCACTGCTCCAGACGAGAGATTAAAAATTTATGGTCCGCTGTATCAAAGGCAGCAGTTAAATCTCAAAGAACAAGAACAACACAATCACCTGAGTCAGTAGCTAAAGAAATGTCATTAACAACTCTTAAAAGTGCTGACTCAGTGCTGTGCAGGAGTTTAAAACCAGATTGGAAAACTTAGAAAATATTGTGCCCATTTAATAAGGTCATTAGCTGGCTGTAAACTACATTCAAGGATTTTTGATCTCGATCTCTCTCTCTCTCTCATATATATATATATGTATATATATATATATATGTATATATATATATATATATATATATATATATATATATATATATATATATAAAGGCAGACTAGAAATACAGTGGGTACAGAAAGTATTCAGACCCCTTTAAATTTTTCACTCTTTGTTTCATTGCAGCCATTTGCTAAAATCAAAAATGATGCAACAAGTTTTCCACACCTGGATTTGGGGATCCTCTGCCATTCTTCCTTGCAGATCCTCTCCAGTTCCATC